>RZGM01000054.1:250297-377059 GCA_027886205.1 Fusarium piperis | reverse complement strand
GGGCTTCATTTGACGCCGGAAGGTCGTCTGACCGGTATGTATTTTGGTGTGGTTGGTTTGTGTGTACGCGTTATTTTCCCCACCACGTGGGTGTGTGGCAGGGGCTGGGATGGTGTCTGGAGGGAAAAACACCAAAAGCTGGGGTCGCCCCACGTGACATAAATACTCAAGCAGATCTGCCCCTGTGAAACCTGGGGGTATTTCTGTCATCTCCCCTTTGAGCAAGCAACACCAGAGGGTGTTTCTACCACCTCGTGGCCTCCACCGTGAATGCTCGAAATGTTCCTAGATCGAGATCCTGCATGAGTTCAAACCCCAGCTTTCGGGAGAGAAACCGAGACACGCACAGACAGCTATTCGAAGATGTCTTGCCTCTCTACACGGTCATCGTTGTCTAGCTTGGATACACTTCATGATGCTTTATGAATCGACTGATAGGAATTGGATTCCATTCGGGTCAGACAGCTCAAGGTCTGATGTCCCGTTCTTTTGTTAGAGTTCCCCAGGCTTGATGTCCTGCTCTATCGCCAGGTAATATGTTTACATCCCGATGCTCCCAACCTTTCCCTCAACGCCTGTCCCTCCGCCTCGAGTGTAATCTCGAGACGCAAAATCAAGATCCAATTGTCTGTCGAGCTTTGAAAAATAAAATGGTCATCATCGTGGACACCGTGCGCCATCGTCTCCGCCGAGGAGGTTTTCTACATGTTCCATTCGATCCATCACACACGGGGTATCGGGGTTCCAGTCGTTCGTTCCGTCTAGCAAATGCTCTTCTTTGTTTTCCCCATTTTCCTTCGGTCGGTAAAACGAATCGTTCCTTGTCATCATGTCGTCAAAGGCGTGAGTGTCTAAGGTTATTGCCCCATCTCCTCAAAGATGCGGAGCAGACTCCGTACGCCAGCCAGTGAGTTCTCGTCAGGTCCCTGGCCGGGCGTCCATTCGGCGTGAGCAAAGTCAATCAGCTTCAGGCCGTAAATCTGCGGCAGCGAAGCCTCGAGGTCAGAGTCCTCGTCCAGCTCGTCATCGTCGTCCAGAGCGATGCCACTATCAACCCTCTTGGTAGTTCGAGCCGCTTGGCCAATGCCAGCTTCCTCATCGATGAGCGCATTGTTCTCCTCAATAGCACTACGCAGGGCTTCGCCGTCACCCTCAAAGATGAACAGGAGCGAGGATGAGTACATACGGCTCTCGTGACTTGAGAGCACCTCCTCAACCTTCTGCAGGTCCCGGACAAAGGCGGCACAGACAGCCTTCCCAAGATCCTCGTCGATTCCAGCGGCCTTGTTGAAGATGAACTTTCGAAACTCGTCCACGACGTTGTCCTTGTTGACAATCATGCGGCCATAATCCTTGTCGTAGATCCTGTAATCTTCCTCATCCAGCTCAGCAGCGTCCTCTGATCCGCGATAGACCCGCATGCCTGCAATACGAAATCCCAAGCTGCCATGGGTGGTCTCGGCCGAGATCTTGTCGAAGCGCTGCTTCTTCTGCAGAGGGGCATCATCGGCCCATAGCCGGACACCGAGCTTGACGTCGAGAATGTTGGGGCTCTTGAAGCCATACGTTGCGTTATCTAGCACAACCGCCTTGTCGGTCTTGATCTTGTTGTCCTTACTAGGGACCCAAGTAACAGTATCCTTAGGCGGTTGCGCGGCGGCTTCGGCGACTTGCTGGCGGACAGAGGCGACAATCTCCTCCTTGGAGGTCTTGACATCTCCAGTTTGAGAGATGACGCCGGCGACAGCTTCGTCAATTGTTGAGTCAGCGGGGTCGCTCAGCATCAGTGAGCCCATGAACAAGGGCATGATCTCGGCGAATTCGGGGTGCCTTCGAGTGGCAGACTGGTAGAAATCAATCTCGGACTGGGTACAGGGCTTGATAAAGAGCTCGCCATTGGGAGTACAGAGCGTGCCGGCACTGAAGAGCAAGGTCAGCCTTTGTAGCGCAGCGGGAACCGAGGCATTGTGACGCAAATGCGCGAGGCGCGACGAGGCGCGACAAGAGCAACAGCAGCAGGACAAGACAGGGGACTAGGTGCAGTGCAGCGCAGCGCATAAAGAGCGCAAGGGGCATCTGAATACTCACTGGCCGGCGACAGCGTAGTTGTAGTCGCGAAGCTCATGGCGATTAGGCATTCCTTTGGATCCCATCTTGATGATGGGGGTTGTGGCGGTGGGTGCGCGCCGGTAGTCGGTGTAGCGATAGCAAAGATAGACCAGGCCAGCAAAAGCGACGGGAGTCAAGAAGGCAGACACAGGCAGCAACCAGAAGCGACAGACGTAGACGGGCTTTAAGCACCGACAAAAGTCGAGCGAGAGCGGTGAGCTGACCAGTAGGAGTAGGATGACGAACAATGGCGAGTGCGTGCAGGATGTTGTAACAGAAAGAGGCTGAAGCTCAAAGGCTGAAGCAAGGCGAAGACTGTCGCTAGGTTCTCGGCGCAAGGCAAAGCGTATTTCTGACGGGAGTGAGTGGAGAGATAATGGGACTGGAGTGGACTGGGACAGAAAGTTTGGCCGCTGACGCTGACTCCCTTCTTGTATAGGATCAACGAGGTCCAAAAGGAACAACAAGGGATTCGAAAAAGTCAGGGGCGTGGGCAAGGCCAAAAAGGAAGGGATTTGGATTGCAGATCAGCGCAGGATCAGCCCCCGGTTTTGACAAGGTGCGACACGTCAAGGCCAAGTCTCGTGTCCGTGAGTGTGTGTGTTTGTTTGTTCGTTCTGTGGCTCCAGCGGTGGGAGGGTCAGATCCGTTTCGTTCCTTGACGTCGAGTCGAGGGAGAAGGGAGAGAGGCTAGGTAGGTTGTTGGCTAGATTGGCCCGAGGGTAGCGAGTGGCGACTTTTTCTATCCAATTTTTGATCGGTGAGCCAAGGTCAACCTTGCGAATTGCCTTTCTTGGTGGCGGATGCGACGGAGCGAGATGGGAAATTGGAGGACGGCGGCGCAAACCCGACAAATAATATTCTTCAAACGGCGGCTGGCGAGACGCGGTATTGGAGGATAAGACTAGGAGACAGGAAGACGGGAGGAGGCTCGAGATGGTTACGGCGGAGTCTCTTTGGAGTTTATACCTACCACATTCCAGGCTCTCCCCCTCCCCGAGTCCCCGTCGACTAACAGAAGATGGGGGAAATGGAAAAAGAGGGGGATTGTGGCTAGGCAGGCAAAGGCACAGGACAAGACCATCCAAATTCCACTTCCAAGCAATCAAATCAAATCATCAACAACTACCCAGTAAGACGACGTTTGCCCTACACAGCCAAGTCGCCGAAGGTGGAGGCGGTACCTCCCGTGTCCCAAGAAAGTGCGAGCTTCGCAGGCGAAAGGCGATGGCGAGACCGATAACGAAGCCCCGGACCCCCTTGGACAAGGCAATTCTCACTACTGTATGAGACAGACCATGGCGGCAATGTCTGATTCACCCAAATGAAGCGCCAATGGAATGGCGTCGTATCCTATCCAGAGCCAGAGCGCGTGCGCTGCCTCAAACTGCGGCAGCCGCTGAGCCACACCAACGCCAGGGCCTGTCAGAAGGCCACCTCCCAGGGGGAGATGGGGGGGGCTGGCCCGGCCTGAGCCGCCTCCGGAACCCGCTGGGCAGACTCGCTCTCGAGATCTTTGCAAAAGGGGGAGCCGTCAGAGTGCGCCTAGGGCGGGCTCGTGTAGCCGCTAGAAGGAAGGCGACCACATCATCTCTGTCTCACCGTCGACAACAGTGACCGGGTTGGTTGGTTACACGTCGCCTCCCAGTCCAGTCCCAACGGCCAGAGCAACTGGCATGGTGTTTTATTATGCAAGGGACAAAAGGTATCCAGAAGATGGGGTATCATATGCGTTGTCTATGTTGGTTGTGCGTTGTCCTAGGAGTCTTTGGTGTGTTTCGCACCTCTTGAAACAGAGCCTTCACGGGACTAGCCAGCCACTTGATCCTAGTCTCACAATCAACTCGGTGCTTGCTAGTTAGATGAGAGCAGAGCAGGGGGACTTTTGAGAATAATCAAGAGACCCGAGATTCGTCACGTCATCTTTGCAATGCGACCATGCTTGTATCCAGTCCAACATGCCAAACCAACCCGTCGGGAATCACATTGAGACCTGTACTTGCAGGGAACATGCAGTGCGGCGTTGCATGGACGTTTTTCTCCCTCGTCTTTCTTTTCCCAACGACCTAGCCCGTGCATCGTGAAATGAAGGCTAGGCAGTTACATCATAGCCCCATAAACCGGGCTCTGCTGAAATGTCCGCCCACGTGCGAAACCTGGGTTGGGTTGGGCCACTTGACAAGGTTGTAATGTAAATTCGTATCCATCTACAAAATGTGCAATCACACAGACAACAACAGAGTCGTACAACTCAGGTCTCACCGTCACCTTGCTCCAGGTTCCCATTGGAAGCGTCGAGCTTAGCCCGACAGCCCCCAGACCGCCCATGATCATCGTCAACTGACCTCGACGCCCAGCCCCGGTTGGCGAATCACATCATCAACTGGTGCTTTTCCCTCACGACGGCGGGCTCACGACGAGCTCCAATGAAGCCCTCTCGCGCCTTTCTTGGCCGGGATGGGCCGTTCCGTGTTTTCCGGAATATTTCTTGGTCTAGTTTGCGATGTAAGGTGTGCCCAATGTGCAATACAAACAACATTACAGCCCCGTCTTGAGACGGGGGGAAGCTATCGTGAAAATCAGCCTCGCTTTGAGCCCTACCGTTGGACCCAACTCCGACCCCGCACTGGTTGCCTTGTTATCAAAGTGCAGCCGACCAACAGACCTAGACATTGCGGACTAAACCTACTGAGCCTCAGAAGCATCGATGCGATATTACCTGATGGAGTTACTGAGCAGGGCGGGCACGGGCGCTTGCTTCTGTCAGCCGGGAGCCGTGAAGAGAGGCTGGGTGCAGACAGCAAACGTAGTTGAGAGAAGCACTAGATATGCACCTAGCCTCAAGCTATCAGGTCATGGTCTCGACCTTGGCTTGAGGAACGGCCTTGTATCTTTGCGCCGGGCTGCTCGCCGTGAGTTGATTTCCTTGGAGTCCCTTCATGGTTACACTGACTGCAAACTACGTCCCTCCAAGAGTTGAGGATCATACACTCATGGACAACAATACGTCCATTATCAATATTTGTTTTTTGAGTGCATGAGAAGCGACACTAGTCAGATAGATATCATATCCTGCAGCTTTCCATTTGCTTGCTTTGTTGCGAAGCAAACAGCCGCTGTGAGCCAGTTGTCGCCAACTGCCGTGCAAACTTGACCAAATGATGAGGCTTCCCTAATGTATAGAGTAGCTACCTACACTCCATGTTCGCCCTTCAAATCGCAGATTTTCAAGCATCCCTTCTTCTTCCTCGTGTTCGTAATCCCCTCTCTCAAATTCCCCGGTGAATCACAGTCAAGAGCACCTTGGATACTCAGCGTCAAGCCGTTTCTCTCTTGATCATCGCAACATCATCACCGCTCGCACATCGCTCGCAATGTCGTCCCCACCACCTCAGCCTGGGCCACCCTCCACAGTGGATGAGGAAAAGTCCAAGGCGCCAGAGACCGATCTTGGTCCGCCTCCCGCGTTGCCAGCCTCACTGCAGGGAATCGCAAAGCCGGGAAAGGGCAGAAAGAACAAGAGCTTGATGAGCCGGGGTCCTACTGCACTGCCCAAGAACCGCGGTAATGGCTTCGAAGGTACGATATAGCCTTACCCACACACTTTGCGATAGAGTGTAAGCTGACGAAGGCTTAGAGTATTTCGCCGATCCCCCCATGACCCCTGATGAAGCCAAGGAGGAAAAGAACGAGATCTATGCCCCGTAAGTCTTCGGAAATATCGCATCTTTGTCGAATGAGAATCTAACATGTCCGGAGGTGCATTCCATTTACAGAGTAAGATCGCTTACGCCCAGCACCCTTCCAAAGTTCCATTGCTGACACCTCGCAGGCGCATCCAGTCTTGCATCCAGCGCTTCCGCTCGCGCCGTCGTCTCCAGGGCGACCGCACTCTTTACTTTAACGAGTATCTCTTCCTCGGCGGCGTAGACTGCAACCCCGGCGCCTTTGGTGGTCTTGGTCGTCAGGACTTGAAGGACCTGACTCCTGCTGAGCGTCGAGAGGCGACGGCAACCGACATTGTGTATGGAACCACGGCAGCTGGCGACAGATTCTACAATGGCGATGACGATGCGTGGACTGTGGACTTTGCTGGCGTTGCAACTGGCTTCATCTCAGTTACTCTCGTGCAACTAACATCCTTTGAGCATGCGAGAATGATGACGGGCATCGACACCGTCGTCAACTTCCTCCGATATATCCTTCATCACGACGTGTGCCCAGAGTATGATGACGATGTCAAGGCCGCGCTGCGCCTGTGCGACACGGCTTGCGTTGAGTGGCCCATGGTTCGACAGCTCTATACATCCCTGCCTGGAAACTTCAACCTTGCTGCCGCGGATCTCTTCTGTCCTGCGAACACCGCCGAGGATGCATGGTCCTTTCAAAAGTACAAGCGCCCTGAGGATTTCGATCCCAAGTCCGTCTTCTTCTCGGCCATCGCCTTGATGGACGAGCCAGAGCTGTTTGGACGCATCTGCACCAAGGAACCCAAGATTGAGAGAGAGTTTACCTGCACTATCGAGCTCGTCGAGGTGTTTCGTCCCAGTGAGGACATGATCAAGCGAGTCAAGGCACTCGTCATTGGAGACAACCCGTTCGAGCATGTCCCCGTTGGAAAGGCCATCTTCAAGCAGGGCACCATCGAGGATGACTGGGAGACGCCCGTGTTCCCCTGGCCCATCGCCGAGGATACCATGACGCTTTTCTTTGACGACAACATCTTGGAGTGTATGGCGCCGGGCATGAGGGCCACTGCAACCATCTACGAGCTGGACGCTGGTCTAAGATTCGTCAAATCTGTCGAGATTATCGTCCCTTCATTTTATACCTATCTTCCTCAGGAGTTGATGCGAGGCTACAAGGAGCCAAGGCCTTCAGACCGTCCGGCGCCGTCCATCCACGATCCTCATTCAGAGGAGAAGCAACATGCCGCTGCTGCAAAGGAGGGATAGGGAAGGAACCGATTGGGCTGAATATGGGCGATATCAGAGGTCGTACGTTCTCACAAGTTAGTACAGATAGATGAGAGCCCAGCAAGATCTTGAATCAATGGGAATTTAAGTCTGAGCACATAAACTGTGCGAAAGATACATGTGCTTCGCCCAAAAGCGAGTCCAACGCCAACAATCATTACAAGTCCTCCAGTGCAAAACACAAGATCCATGCCCCTGAACTCCTATTATAATTCTCATTGAGGGAAAAAAGAGAGGTCTGTGTTCGTAGGCATCATTTCCGAGGGTTCCCACAACCACACAACTCTTACACAACAAGGCTCCCAGTCACTCCCACACAGTTGCAACCAAAACAAAAATCGTGGAGAGACGCAAAAAAAGAAATGTTCTGATGAGACTGGGACTCGAACCCAGGAGGATTGCTCCATCAGGAATTGTAGGTTGTTAAGGTGACCTTAACCTGACGCCATAACCAACTCGGCCATCTCACCCGAGGTCCTTGGTTGAGGACCCGCTTGATTGTTGAGATGCACACTGCAAAAGCGGCTCAAGTTGCTTGGCCGGCGATAGAGACGGGCTTTGGAAGTCACCCCGTCAACCCGATCAATTGGATCTCCAGTTGAGCATCTAATCCCTCGACTGAATCTTGTGGTCTCCAGCAACGACCTCGGCGTACGAAGGGGGGACACCGTGGTTATCAGAGCTGCCTTCACCAGCATCCACGACACCCTGCTGCTGAGGGGCAGGTCGGGCCTGGCTCGAAGCGGAGGCGTTCTGTGTACCGTAGTTCAAGTTGTTGCCACCGTTCTGGGGTTGGGGCTGCGGCTTGGGCTGCTGATTCTGCGGCTGGTGGTGACCTTGCGGGCATTGAACGTAGACGTAGGTGACGCGGCCGCCCTCTCGATCATTCGGGACGGCCTCGTACTCGTAGGGCGGCTCGGGGAACTTGGCGATGATGTACCAGGCGTGGAGGAGGCCTGGGATGTATCCGAGGACGCAGAGCAGAATGTTGATGAGCGAGTCTGCGCTGCAGATGCCGCACTTGACCCAGACTGAAAGCGAAGGGGTTAGCGAATGTCGTGTTCAATGCGCAATGATGCATTCGACTTGGCGACTTACCAGGCAGCGGGGGGAAGAGGATGGCGAGGAAAGCGAGGAAGAGGTCGGCGGAGCACATGGCTGTAGAGGAGGAAGGTAAAGCTCTAGAGAGAATCTAGGAAATCAAAGTCTCAAAGGAAACCGAATGTTCTTTAGAGGTGAATTATCGCGCGGGCTTTGATGGTGGGAGGAAGAGGGAGTGAGAGGGCGTGTGACTACTCGGGAACTCTGAGGCTGAGGCGTCTGGCGATGACGCCAAAGCTCAAGGTACGTACCTCTTGCTCTGCAGCAGGTCACATGGTGGCGTTCTCTAGGGTGAGGAGTCAAACGAGGCGCTTGCGTAATGGGCCAGGTCTTGAGGCCTCATGATTGGACAGCCAAGGCGACATCAGTTAACCCCACCAACAGTTACAGCCACAGCATCCAACGAGGAGCGCAGCAGAATTATCTTGCAGCTTTTTCTTGTGAGACTAGGCCAGGCTTCCATTATCGAGTCATTGGCTGGGATTCTCCTGCTCGAAATCGGAGATTGCCTGCCCTGTAGGGTTGAGCCTGTCAGATTCGGTGCGCAACTCCTCTGGTGTACGTCACCCAACTGACTTATACGGCTGGGTTTAGGCCGGACATTGCCAGGACGATGGGGAGTGAGTAGATTAAACAAGGTTTGAAATGCAGCTTCTCAAGCCAAGGTTATCTTGTTCTCGTCTGATGCAACGTTTCTTTGACTCACTCCATTGGATCGTGAGTCTTGGGAGCGCAACACGATCCCCTCATGGCTGCGCATCCGAAGGGCTGCACCCATCAAATCCCTTCAAGGGCGAATGGTTTAGTGGTATAATACTCCCTTAGCATGATTCATCTGAATGATTCAGGCACTTGGGAGTGGTCCAGGGTTCGATTCCCTGTTCGTCCAACTCAGGTGGTTTGAATCCACCATTGTCCACTCTTTTTGCCGCTTGCAATAGAGTTGGGTTATTCCAGTTACCTTGAGATGCAAGCATAGCAGGAGGAACCTTTGGACACGAACCGTGACTTAGAGTATAGCTGCTAATTAATAGGAGGAGGGTTATGCATAAGTTATCTATGTCTCTCTTTTTTTAACATGCGCACCTTATTAATAGTGAACTTGCCTGCTTCTTTACTGCTAGTCTCTATCGTGAAGAGACAGATAGTACCTAAGTGGCGCTGCTGAGCAGATGAATAGACTAGGAATATATCAGCAGCAATCTATATAGGAGGAAATTGAAATAAAGTATCAATGACTAAAAAGGCAGGATGCGGCTACAAACATGTAAATATTTCCTCCATTGACCTCGTATACATTTAAAACGACGTCCATTTCATAGCAAAAGCTGGGGTACCTACAGGGTGACCAATCTCACCGAGCCTCACCGAAATCCGCCAAGGTGAGCCGACCTTTTGCCACGGTCAGAATCCTACAACTTTCCCCATGCACCTTCACACTTTACATTGCTGAACCATCCTGCCAGGTCGCAGGACCGGTTTCTTTCTCCCCAACATGGACGATCTTTTGAACCTTGAGCTTTTGTCGCTCGTGTCAAAGGTCACGTCAGAACTCCAGAATCACGTCGGCGTCGGCGACAAAACCTTGGCCGAATTCCTGATCGCGCAGCGCCTAGAATGCAGCTCTTTCAACGAGTTCCGCGAGAGACTCGCGGGCATTGCCCCGGATTTTCCGCCCAGTTTAGTCGAGAGCCTTGATCGCCTTGTCCTGGCCATGCATCCAAAGTTCAAGGGCAAGAATGGCGAATCCCAAAACGAAGAACACCACACGCGAACGCTCGAGGAGAAGGAAAAGGTCTTTAGCGGGCTCGCGCTGCCGGACAAGGAACCCGTACCTGATGGTGGAGCCGATGCGATCGATGATACACTTGCGCTTCTCGAAGGCTTGGAAGGAAAGGCGAAAAAGGACAAGACCGCCAGGAAACGGAGTCGAAGTCCTGAGGATGACCAGAAAGATTCAAGGCGCAGGAGAAGAGACCGATCGCGCTCAAGGGAGCGGCGCAGGCGAGACAAATACCGGTCGAGATCGCGGTCGCATGAACGAGGCGACGAAGACTGGCGAGATGGCTATCGCGATTCGCGCAAGGACCGACGAGGCCGTCGACGATACGACGACGACGACGACCGCTTCCGCAATGCTCCAGCGCCTGAGATGGACGATGCGCCGCAGTTACACAAGGTCTATGAGGGACATGTTACAGGCATCAAGGACTTTGGCGCCTTCATTAACTTGCATAATGTCAAGGGCAAAGTCGACGGTTTGGTCCACGTCTCGCGCATGGTTGCTGGGCAGCGGGTCAGTCACCCTTCCGATCTCGTGACACGAGGACAACAGGTCTGGGTGAAGGTTACAACCATCGAGGGGAGTAGGGTTGGGCTGTCGATGAAGGACGTTGATCAGGAAACTGGCCAAGATCTGGAACCGCAAGCCCGAATGACAACTGGCGCCAACATGGAAGCACTGGGCGGAGGAGCAAGAAATGGCTTCGCAGACCCACCAGCCGGGCCACGAGACAACTTGGGACCACCGCGACGACAAAAGAAGAGAATGACCTCGCCAGAGAGGTGGGAGATAAGGCAGCTGATCGCGTCAGGAGTAGCCAAGGCTTCTGACTACCCTGACCTGGAGGAAGACTACAATGCGACGTTGCGCGGTGATGGCGAAATGGAGCTGGAAGAGGATGTTGATATTGAAGTGCGCGAGGAGGAACCTCCTTTCCTGGCTGGCCAGACCAAGCAATCGCTCGAGTTGTCACCAATCCGAGTTGTCAAGGCACCTGATGGCTCCATGAACCGAGCAGCCATGTCGGGCACTGCCTTGTCCAAGGAGCGAAAGGAACTGAAGCGACAGGAAGCTGAGGTTGCTGCCAAGGAAGAGCCCAAGGAGAATCTTTCTGCCCAGTGGCAGGATCCCATGGCAGACCCTGACAAGCGACAATTTGCCAGCGACCTCAGGAACGCGAGAAAGAACCAACAGTCGGAGGAGGTTCCCGAATGGAAAAAGGCTGTCATTCCAAAGGGCCAGTCCTTGGGCAAGCGGACAAACCTGAGCATCAAGGAGCAACGAGAGTCATTGCCCGTCTTTGTCTTCCGAAGTCAACTCATCAAGGCTGTTCAAGAGAACCAGATCTTGATCGTGGTCGGAGAGACAGGTTCCGGAAAGACAACACAGCTGACACAATACCTGGCTGAAGCCGGTTTTGCCAATGATGGCATGATCGGCTGCACCCAGCCCCGTCGTGTCGCTGCTATGTCAGTCGCCAAGCGAGTCGCCGAAGAAGTTGGCTGCAAGCTCGGAGAAGAGGTTGGCTACACGATCCGCTTCGAAGACTGCACTAGCCCGGCCACCAAGATCAAGTACATGACGGATGGTATGCTTCAGCGTGAGATTCTCGTTGACCCGGACCTGCTCAGATACTCGTGTATCATGCTTGACGAGGCCCACGAGCGCACCATCGCCACCGATGTGCTCTTTGCTTTACTGAAAAAGACGCTCAAACGACGACCCGACATGAAGGTGATTGTGACATCGGCGACTCTCGATGCCGACAAATTCTCGGCTTACTTTAACGAATGTCCGATCTTTACCATTCCCGGCCGAACATTTCCTGTCGAAGTTCTCTACTCTAGGGAGCCCGAATCTGATTACTTGGATACGGCTCTGGTCACGGTCATGCAAATTCACCTTACCGAACCCAAAGGTGACATTCTGCTGTTCTTGACAGGTCAAGAAGAAATCGACACAGCTTGCGAGGTCCTATATGAGAGAATGAAGGCGTTAGGGCCTAATGTGCCTGAACTCATCATTCTCCCTGTTTATGCGTCGCTTCCCACCGAGATGCAGAGTCGAATCTTTGAGCCAGCGCCCCCTGGAAGCCGCAAGGTTGTCATTGCCACCAACATTGCCGAGACTTCGATCACCATCGATGAGATTTACTATGTCGTGGACCCCGGTTTCGTGAAGCAGAATGCATATGATCCTAAGCTGGGAATGGACTCACTGGTGGTTACCCCTATTTCACAGGCCCAGGCAAATCAAAGATCTGGCAGAGCTGGCCGAACAGGCCCCGGCAAATGTTTTCGGTTGTACACAGAAGCTGCATATCAGTCAGAGATGCTACCGACTACCATCCCTGAAATCCAGCGGCAGAACTTGTCTACAACGATTCTTATGCTCAAGGCCATGGGCATCAACGACCTGCTCCACTTCGACTTTATGGATCCACCTCCGATCAACACTATGCTTACCGCGCTGGAGGAGCTGTATGCGCTCAGCGCTCTGGACGACGAAGGCCTCCTGACCCGGCTGGGTAGGAAGATGGCCGACTTCCCCATGGAGCCCTCCCTTGCCAAGGTCCTTATCGCTGCCGTCGAGCTGGAGTGCGCCGAAGAAGTGCTCAGCATTGTTTCTATGCTCAACATCTCGACCGTCTTCTACCGCCCCAAGGAGAAGCAGTCGCAAGCCGACCAAAAGAAGGCAAAATTCCACGACCCTCATGGCGACCACCTCACCCTGCTCAACGTGTACAACTCGTGGAAGCACAGCGGCTACTCTGCTCCTTGGTGCTTTGAGAACTTTATCCAGGCGCGTTCCATGCGCCGTGCAAAGGATGTTCGTGACCAGATCGTTAAGATCATGGATCGGTACAAACATCCTATTGCATCGTGTGGACGCGCAACCGAAAAGGTACGGCGTGCTCTCTGCGCAGGCTTCTTCCGCAACGCGGCGCGCAAGGACCCGCAGGAGGGATACAAGACGCTGACCGAGGGGACACCTGTATACCTGCATCCAAGCTCAGCGCTGTTTGGCAAGCAGGCTGAGTGGGTGATTTACCACGAGCTTGTACTGACGACCAAGGAGTACATGCACTGCACAACCAGCATCGAGCCGAAGTGGCTCGTGGAGGCTGCGCCCACATTCTTCAAGGTTGCGCCAACAGATAGACTGGGCAAGAGGAAGAAGGCAGAGAGGATCCAGCCACTGTATAACAAGTTTGCAAACGAGGATGACTGGCGTTTGAGTGCGCAGAGGAAGGGAGGTAGAGGCGGCGGCGGCGGTGGAACATGGGGATAACGGGAGCCTGGTTCAGAAAACTGTCATGATTATAGTTGTCAGCTTTCATGATGACTTGGGTTGGAGTTGGGAGCTTGAATGGGACATTAACTAGATGCTATACTAGCCACAAACAATCGCATAGTCATATTCTCGATATCTCGAATCCATGAATGGTCAAGGTTATTTATTTATTGTCAACGTAAGCTGTCACTCAACTGGTGGTGCCTTGAAAGTGCATCCTTGGCGAGGTGTGACTTGAATATACACTGTGTTTGAGGCTGTGGCTTGTCGATGCTGCCCATTGACTGGAGGAAATCCCAAAGAGAAAAGAGGAGACAGTGATTTAACGGGTCATATCGTGCCTTTGATCCACGGTCAAGACCTGATAAGCTTGTAAACGTAATTCTTTGCTTTTTCAATGTGATATCCTCATCACCACCTGGACAGTGAATGCGTAATTTCGCACTGCATGGTCCGAGCGTCAAACTGTTCTCTGCCGCTCCCCTGCCCGTTGATGACATTTGGAGAGGATGCCAACGACTTGACATAATTTCACCCTCTCAACCATCGCGGATGCGCGCTTTCTTCCTATATTCTTTCCCATGACTTTAAGGTGTTGTTTATTTCGTATCCGAACCGTTGGCCTATCTCTATTTCTATTCATGATCTCTCTGGATCCCGTCTGGCGACCTCTTTCTCTGTCGCATCCTTATATCGCCCAGTATCAGTACTCTCGGACACGATAATCGGCTTTTCAGCTCCTGACTCTGTTGCCGTGTCATTTCTTTGCCCATCAACTCCAGCCATGCCCATGCTTGGGTATTGAGCTTTCATTGCCTTCTGGCTTCGTGGCCATACCATCCAAAGCTCTTCGGGCTTGACCTCCAAGTGGCTTTCACTCGCTCCCAACACAAATACCAACCCACTCAGTGAGACTTGCAATAAACACGTACGTGAATCTTGTGTGACATTTGCTTGAACAGTCTCTGACTATCGCGCAGAATTTTGCAAAATGTCTCCGACACAATCAACCATGCTGAAGCGCATCAGCGAGCTGAAGGGGTCGACACTCGCTGCCTGCGCGACGATCCGCACTCACCTGAAAGAAGGGTCACCTTTGAAGAGTGATCTGAAACCGTTGATCGTTGAACTGAGGCTCCTCGCTGGTGCTCTTTTCAGCCTTGAGTCGCTCATCGTTGAGCTGGGCGAAAACAGCGAGAATGACATGCCCGTTACTGAGACCACCGAGTGGCCGCTGTTGGACGGATGCGAGATGCTGGTCAGCGCTCTTCAGTCTGTCCACTCCATTGCGACCCCGGATGGCCTCAAAGCTGCTAGATCATCCCTCTTGGACAATCGCTCCAAGCTGGGGTTTGTTCTTGGATCGTCGGAATCCCTCCAAGATATCATGCTACAGTTTTCCATTCTGGGTTCCAACTCGATCCCTCAGCTCACGATGAAGAATGTTGACACTGAGATGGTCGAATCTTCCCCACAGACACGCGAAGAAACTGAGCCGAGTGCCGAGGAGGTTTCTGCTTGGTTGACCACACTCAACTCTTCTGACAACGATCGTGAACCGGCAGAGTACAACAAAGAGATTGCGTTGGTGCAATCACGCCGAATCACGACAAACTATCGAACTGCAGCGACACGATGGCCGGAATACGCCGAGAGATACTGGCAGAAGCTACGGCCACAGGTCTGCTCTCTCTTCCGGATCCAAAGATCGTACAGCTTTGTGCAGTGGGTTTTGGAGTACGCTAGGGAGACGTTCCCAAGAGCCTTGGGACCGTTGGCGCTATCACCAAGACTTCTGCTGGAGCTCACGGATGCCCTGTGTGATGGATCAGTCTCATCGCTTCACATCGCTGCCGCGCTTGGCTTGCCGAACCTTTGCAGAGACCTTCTCTCTATGGGTGCGGACATCAACCAGGCCAGCATTCTTGGTACTCCTCTATTTTGCTCTCTGATGGGCACCAAAGTCCTGGCGACCCGCGCTGAGCCAGAGTCATGGGGTTCGCTGCTTGTCGGCGGATACTCCGACGTGGAACGAGCAGCCACCATCCTTCTACTTCTCGACGAAGGCGCTGACTGCACCTACAAATATCACTGGAAGAATGCCGACGAGGTATCGCTTGCCGGCTTGGCCTTTTGGGTTGCAATGAACACCAAGCATGAAGCCATCTTCACCCGCATCATGAAGGGAGGAAGCAAACTGGATGGGGCTTTTCTCGAGCTGATGCAACGAGAGACGCTGGTGATGCGTGGCCTCTTCAACAAGGCGAGATTTGCTCGTCTGCTCACCTTTGTTTACGACTTGACATTGACCGATATCGTGAGCGAGACGTTGGAGTATGGGGAGCTCCAGAAGACGGTGTCTCAGCTTATGAAGCATGCCAACATCAAGTTCTCTTTCTCGGAGGAATCCGGTAAGATCACTACTCTGAACGACGATCATATTGCCGAAGTTACACGCAACGCAGTGCTGGATTTTGATGTGACTCTGATCGAGCGCCTCACCAGCGACCCGAGATTCGACCCCAACCTCCCATTCGGCAAGAATGGGCTTTCTGGCACTATTCTTCACACAGCTACCGAGGGCTCGCAGCTTGAGATCATGGACATTCTCATCGCTGCCGGAGCAGACATGGGGGCAAGAGATTCCAACAAGCGCACGCCAATCATGGTGGTTGAGGATCTTTCAGCTCTCTCAAAGTTGGTGTTGGAGCATGGTGCTTCGACGACCGACACAGACGAGGATGGCCGCACAATCTGGCACCTTTGCGCATTTACAAACGATGTACATCTCCTCAAGTGGCTTTGGGAACATGATCCACGTAAGGACGAGAACCTACGCAGGAAGGATCGTTTTGGCCTTACTCCTCTGGTGGCATCCTTTGCCTACATCGATGCTCTTGCGCAGCCCCCAAGAGGACTACGGCAGCCTGCTCCATTGGCCGCCCGCTTCCTCTTAGATGCTTGCCGAGAGCATATCTCTTTGAAAGGAAACGAGCAGCTCGCTGAGTATGCTGTTAAATGGGGTGACGCGAATCTCGTCAAAAAGGTGTTTGAGATCATCCCCGAGGCAATCAAGATCAACAGATTCTTGCTCAAGTATCTCAACCTGTCTGTCTCGACCGAGTGTTTGAAAGTGATTTTGGACAAGTGTCGAGAGTTGCCTTGGCAGTTCTCGAACGGGACTACAGTGGCCGAGACCATCATTACAAACACAAGGCTCAGTGCAGGTCGGTATGGTGCATTTGCTGTTCCGACAGGGCACCCGTCATGCTTCCCCAAAATCAAGCGGGAAGACTACGAGAGGCTTCTTACCCCCGCGGTTCTGAAATCGCGAGATATACGCAACCGGGGCCTCTGGGTTCGCTTCTGCGACGACATTCTTCCGCTACTATCTGGGATTGGCACCGCTCATCCTTCCTCTCTGTATTTCCTGTCTGGCTTTATTGGCCTGGCGGTCCGATGTCTAGTTCAGCGTGGTGTCCTTGCCGACTATGAAAGGGAGACTGGCAAATGTGCAATCAACTACATCGCAGAGGCGAGAGGAACAGACGAGCAGCTATACTGGCAAGGCTGGCATTATCCTTTCATCACGGCCATTTTGGAAACTTCAGAGTCATCACCGTCATGTTTGCCGTCCCTATCTCCAGATGGCCCGAACCCGTTCGCGTCATCCTTCGAGGCTGTGATGCTGTTGCAGCAGGCAGTGCACCATCGGCTGTCTCGCCTTGTAGGGTTACTCGTCAACACCGGCATCAACGTACATGCTCCGTGGGACCAGCTCCTCGGCGTGTCACTGTTCGAGGCTGTACTGCTAGACGACATGGATCTTGCAATGGTACGAACATTGCTCAGCAGGTCAAGACCAGGGGACATTATAACTCGTCAGTTTGAAACCTTTGAGAAGCTCCACGTTCTCCTGGAAAACCAATTCGCTGTGCAAGTCATCTTCAAGCTGGTCGAGTGTGGGATGGACCCTAACCTACTGCCCAAGAATGTGCCGGGCAAAGATGGGTCGAGAGGAGTGTCATTCCACTGGTCCATGTTGACGGAGGCGACCTCTCAACACAAAAGCGGGATAGCCTGTGCGTTGCTCCAGACGGGCGCAGACCCGGGCTTGGCTGCCTCTGATGGATACAATGCCATGATTGCTGCGTGTCAAAATGGTCAAACTGTTGTGCTGGAAGAGATCATCGAGCATCAGCCCGATGGCTTTGACTGGAAGTGTGTTTATCAAGGGGAGGATGGGGTCACCTACAATGCTCTTCAGATTGCCGCGGCAAATAGCCATCGCGACATCTTGGAGGTCCTCATCCTGGCGACACCTTTGATTGATGAGATAGACGCGACCACCCCCAAGAACGGACTATCACCCGCCCATCTGGCCGCCAAGGCTGGATCCTTGGAGTGTATCAAGATACTGGCCAAGTTCGGAGCAGACTTGACAGCTACGGATTCATCCGGAAGGTCACCGCTCTTCTGGGCGATTTTGAGGAGTAACACAGAGGTGGCTGAATATCTGAAGGATACACTTCTGGAACCCGAGGAAGAGCGGGAGCAGGATTATGGTATTTCGATGCTTGATCCATTGAACTCTACAGGTCTCGATGTCCAAGAGCTGGTCTCTCGCCCGTTCCATGGCCGAACCCCTGAGAGCACCCGGTTGGAGGAGCAGAGAAAACTCGGCAAAATGATAGCAGATACCATCAGCCGTCATCGACCCAATTCCGGCGGCCTGTTTTCCTCCCTTCTCAACCACATTTCCAAGGAAGAGCTGGAGTCTGCCATCCTGCCCTGTGATGGGTGCACTCTTCTCAGCTACACGGCATCGCAGGCCCTCATCTCCCCCATGGTCGAACTTCTAGAGCTTGGATTCACGGGCTTTGTGACTAGCTGCAAGGAGCACTGGCCGGAGGGGTACAATGCTCTCCTTCAGGGCTGCCTCCATGTTCAGAGACTACTCCAGGTCAACATCTTTACCATGGCCAAGAAGGTGTACTCTTTCATTGAAAAGTGTCTGGATGCGTACCTGGCCGAAGGGAGGCCGTGGTTTCATCTCTCGCAACCGCTGATCCATGCCATCTGCCAGTATCAGCAAACCATTGGGGGGCCTGACTTGGAGCATCAGGAGAAGCTTCTCAAGATATTCATCGACCATCTAGTAGCTCATGCTGACGAGTATTGGTAAGGGCCTCTACCAGAGACGGCGGCTATTGCTAACATGGATAGGGCGTTGGTGCAGAGATCAGGGCTTTTGGGCCTGTCCGAGTTGACGGATGAACTGGATACTACGAAGAGGCTCCTACGTTTCGTCTTAAATGCGCGTAGCAAGCTTCACGCGGGATCGGTGTATTATGGAGGCAACCAATCCTCCGCCTTGCATGTGCTAGTCCAAAGCTGTGCGAGGGATGACAATATTGACGCCGAGTCTGCACCATTTTACAAGATGGCTCGGATGCTCATCTCTCACGGCGCCGACGTCAACGCTCGGGACACGGAACTGTTGACGCCCCTTCACTCAGCTGCCGATTACGATCTCTTACCTATGGTCGAGATACTCTTGGAAGCAGGGGCTGACCCCAACGCTCGGGACTTTGAGGGAACAACGCCACTGAGCCAAGCAGCCGCTGTCGGAAACCTGCGTATCGTCCGCAGCTTGCTCAAGCACGGTGCCGACCCACAAACCTTTGACGGGGTGGATTTCCGAGCTGCCATATCCGACTTGAACTTGTTGCGGGAGCTGACCGGGTTGGGCCTGAACCCCTATGACACCATGCTGGGCAACCCGAGCGTGCTGTCGACCCTGATCAGCTGGAGCTCCGTCTCGAGGACGTACGCTCTGAATGGAGAGTTTGACTTTTACCGACTCGCAGAGAACGAGCCGTCGTTTCTGACTAAGCTGATGACGCTGATGCCCTCGTCCTTGCGGCTCAAGGTTGTTCTGAGACGTGTCCCGAAGGAATACCGCTCTCGGGTGGTCAACATTCGGCCTGACTCGGGGCTCAGTGCGGGATGCATGGCTATCCGGTCGGACAATACTGGTCTCCTGGAGCTGCTTCTCAACTTTGGCTTCGACCCTGAGCGCGAGTGGTGCGACAAGGGTTCGGCATTGATGTTTGCTGGCTACATGGGTGCCTCGAAATCCTTCAAACTGCTTGTACGTCATGGCGCTCGGCTATCTTACACTGCCAACGACGGGCATGGTGGAAAGGTGGTCAGGTCTGTGGTGGAAGCAACAAGGATATATCCAAAGCTGTTGCAGTGGGTTCTCGTCGGTCGACACTATGAGAAGAAGTACATCGAGTCGGAAGCCCACTCTGGACCTTTTGCGGCAACTCGGCTATGGTCAGGCCCCCGCAAGGCGGCGTATAGGTTTGGGTGGGACAAGTGTGAGCACCCTCAGCTCCGCAGCGAGTCGATGATGGATTATCTCGTGCGAGTTTCAGGCGTTCGCCGTCGTCTTTTGGGGGAGATAGTCCCAGCTACTCTTGTCGAATAGATTGGAGGGTGCGTGTGTGTGTGTCTCACAATGGCAACTCGTCAATGGCATTGATCATGTCTAAAGCTGAATCATGGAGTCTGCTTTGTTCCTTGGCACGAGCTGTCTACTTGCTGTATCTGTGCAAGCCTCAAACTCTAATGATGGAAAAAAATCACCTGCATCTTTGAGCACAGCTGAAGATTGTGTAGCCCCCGTTTTCATGCATCTGCCGAGCCGAGGCCTGGTGGAGAGGCGCCGTTGCTCGCCCTGAAACGACGGGTCAAGACCTTGTTCCATCGTAGCTGAAGACGAGATCTGACACTAGCGTGGTGATGAGATTATCATGTGGGAGGTGATGTGTTTATGCGGAGCTGTTATCATCGGTGAGTATATCTTCAAGTCTGGAGTGTGGTTCAAGTCCAAATGTTGGTTGGATTGTGTGAATTGTGTGAATTTACAAGTCGTGGTCTCATTCTCTCCGTCGTTAGATTAAATACAATATCCATACACCCAGCAATGCATTGTACAAGAAGAAAAAAACATAAGAGAACTGTTCCCGTGATAAAAACTCCTCTTGTCGTGTACTCCCTTTTATCAAAGTCTAGATTGGCGAAACAACCATGACGACAAATTTGACCCGTCCCTCACCATCCTTGAGAGGCGTCCAGTGACTCATCATCTTGGCCGGCTTCTTCTGTCCTGCCTCGCTCTCGCCGCTCATGACGCGCGTTATGTTTGCTCTCCGCGGGATGTGGTTTGCCAGGGCGAGGTCGAGGGATACGGATCTCCCGTCGCGCACAACGAGGTCTCTCACTGTTGACTTGAAGGCTTTCGTCACTGACGGGAGGGTCAGTTGCTCGGATAGCACGTCAAACACGTCCTTGCCTACTACGGCCTCGGTCGACATGTTGAGGTCTAGGGCTTCGACCATGGCCGGGGAGAAGAAGGATATGCTCAGTTTGGGAGGGTACTTCATCTCCTGGTCGAGGGGCATGGCGCCTAGTGATGCTGGGTATGACGGGACGTGTTCGAGGATCATGTAGCGAGAGTAGGTCGTCATGAGCATGTCTGGCTGCGTCGATAGTCGCTTGAGCACTGTCCGTGTGCTGTACGTCTTTTCGAATATCGGGCCGGCAGATGATCGTGGTCTGTCGCTGCTCCGGCGCGGGCTGGACGGTGGTGATAGAGGCGGAGGGGGCACCTTCTTGAACGACTTGAAGAAGCCGCCCTTCTTGGGGGCCTTGAGCTGTACGGGCTTCATGCCGATGACCTCCTCGGGTTCCGGGTCACATTGGGATGCGTCGCTGCCGCCCCATCGGGAGCTGTTCCTGTCCGTCGATACCTTGTCCTCCTCGGCGGCGCCGTATCCGAGCATCTTGACAAGATCATCCGCGCCCTCAATGGACGAGGAAACATCGATCTGGGCGCCTAGGTAGAACTTGAGCTTTCCCGCCGTGTCGACGAGAGGGCAGAGGAAGAGGAGGTTCCAGAACGGCGTGCCGTCTTTTCGGAAATTCAGGATGAGCTCGGTGCACTCGTCGTTTCTCCATATCGCAGAGCGCACCCTCGAGATGGTCTCGCGATCCGTCTGCGGACCCTGCAGGAAGCGGCAGTTGTGCGAGAGCACCTCGTTGCGCGAGTAGCCGGTAAGATCCTCAAACTCGTCCGACGCAAAAGTGATGGGATTCCCGGACCGCGAGGGATCGCTGAGGCAGAAGGAGCCCTTGAGGCCCGGGTACGGGTTCGGCGGCGAGTCGCCCTCGACGTCGAGGGAGAGGGCGAGGCTGGTGCACTGGGAGAGCTGCTGCTTGACAAAGTCGGGGAAGATCTCCCTCACGATGCGCTGCTCGACGTAGGCCTTTGACTCGAGGAACATGTTTTCCAGGCTGGGGATGAGAGAGGTGGTCAGGTGCTTGATGTTTGTGTTGAGGGCCCGGGATATCGGGGACGGGAGGTTGATGGGCGATGTGGCTGTGATGGAGGTGTAAGAGGTTGATATCGTCGAGAGCTGGATGACGACCTGCTCGAGTGAGTGGATGTAGTCGCGGATCTACAAGAGTCAGTATATAAGAAGGTGAATAAGTCGAGTCAACTGCCTCACCTTCATGAGGTAGTCAACATTCTGACCGACTCCTCGACTCGCGGCAAACTTCCACAGCTGACTACTAGCAGCCGGATCGCTCATGACCTGGTCAAACATGTCCCTCCCGACAAGATCAGGAATGGGCAAATCACCAGACCCGTCTGAATCCGTAAACGCAACGCTGGACCGCTGGCTCGAAGCTATCGAGTCGATGCTCCTCAGCCTCTCGCCGGACCACTGCTGCCCGCCGCCATACAGACCGGCAGTGCGCGGGGAGCCATCAGGGTAGTAGTCCGTGTACTGGCGGAGAATGTCCTCGTTTGTGTGCAGGGAGAGGCCCGAGTTGCTGCGCAGGCGGTACGCAGAGAACTTTGCGCTCCGGGGTCTGGCGCCGGATCTCGTCTTGGGAGGAGGGGGGGACTGAAGGCCACCGCTGCTGTTGCTGTTGGACATGGACGAGGCCGTGGAGCGACGGCGCTCGAATTCGGCGAATGGAGGGACGGGGGGAGGCTCAAAGGCGCGGAGGGCGTTGACGGTGGTGGGCATCTTGGCTTGTCTCAGTGGGGGGAATGCGATGCGATGAGATGCGGCAGCGCAGGCTGCGGTCGATGAGACCGGGGGTGAGTAGTTGATTAGATGGCCAGAGTGAGACTTGAGAGAGACAGGCGCAGAGAGAGTGACTGGTAGTTTTTGGTGTTGTTCTGGGAGCGACAGTGGTTGAAGCGTTTACAGGGGCATCGTCAAGTTTCCTTCAAGGGGGGGGAATATACTGGAAGCAAGAAAAGTAATAGATAGGCACCTTGGACACACGGCGACGGCAAAAGAAGAGAAAGAGAAACAACATCCAAGGCCCGGGCTTCTCCCCTAGGAGGACCAGCTGGGGCAGCCCACGATGGCTTAATACCTCTTGGTCTTCAAGAGAGTATGGATAGCAGAGCAGGGCAAGGCAATCGACTGACTCGAGCGAGGGTACCACCGCTCGGTATGTAGACGGGTGGAGACTGGGCGTCGACGCCATGGGTGACGCTACACAGGAAGCTTGCGGGGACGGGCCAGAGGGCACTGTCACTGGAGGACTTTGCGGCCGTGTAAATCCTCCACCGGGTCCATGGGACCTTGAACCCTGGGCTTGCTTCGCTATGCTCGGACGGGGGCCCGGGTGGACGACAGGGGGGGAGGGGGTCAGGGAACTTGACTGGCGCTTCAACAGGGGACTCGGACCTTGTTCCTAATGCGAGACTATCGAGATGGCGTCGTTCGGAGAGAAGAAGAAGAGGAGAAGGAAAAGAAAAAGAGAGTTTGTGCACCCCCGATAAGTCTAGAGCTTGTCGTGGCTGAAGAAAAAAAAAGAAGGCGTCGATTCGGTGCGCGGGCTGAACCACGTAGAGAATCTGTGATCCGGGAACATGGACAAGGTTGGGTTGGGTGCAGCATTCCTCCGAGTGAAGCCAGTAGACGTTTTCTTTCCTTCTTTCTTTTCTTCTTAGGTTTTCAGCGTCTAACGGAGAAGCCGTGATGGAATGGTTCTCTCTCTTGGTACGCATCTCCTCCCGATCTTGAGAGGTTTCACTGTTGTGCCCTTATCGCCCGGCTTTCGTATTTTGACGCTTGCTACTGCAAACACTTTGACCCTCCTCTCAGCGGACCAAGGAACTAGTGCCAGGTCGACAGGGGTCATGGCTGTTGTCCGTCGATGGGCTCACGCAGCTGAAGAAACGGACTCTCTTTTTATCCTTTCTCCTCTTTCCATCCTGTGGGGCTGGAGGGGGAGAGAGTCATTCATCTGAAACATTGCCCCGGCTCTCTGGGTGAATTTTAATCTTGTGCTGAAGAAATAGAGAGGGTCCCGGCTTGAGATTGATTGTCGGGTCGGATGGTTTGTTTCCCGAAGAGAGCCGGAAATTGCTAAGAGGCCCATATCGTGATGGCGTCTTTTGTCCGCCCCCCCCTTGCCCACAGACTGGGCTTCTCTTTTACCCACAGACTCTCGCCCACAGACTTCTCGCACTGCTTGCTGCAGGTTTGCAGCGAGATCACTGGGTGGTCCATGCCCTTGTCTGGCGCAAACCCAGCCACAGACGATGCCTCTCTCGATCCCTGCGGCAATCAAGAGATGGGCACATGACGAAAGAAGCGTCAGATCAGCGTCGGCGAACACAGAGTGTAGGTGCACTGACTGTTGCTTGTGAATAGTAGAGCTCCAAGACATCCACGGCCCAACACCTCCCATACGCGTCGGCCCGCGGCTTGTCTTGTGTGTGTGTTGGTCTTGTCGGCACATGGCGTTTGGGTCTGTCGTGCATGGGGCCACGCCGTCATCCTTTTTCCTGTTGGTGTATTTGTCACCCTCCTACATACCCCGGTCAATGTCAACAAGACAAGACAATTCCGGGAACCTGGCAAGCCCTGTCATGTTGGTTTCAGTTGGGGTTGATTGCAAAGTAGGATTCAAAGTCGTCGTTGACATCTGCAAGGCATTCTTCTGACAGGGTCTGCACTCTTGACCGCTGAGAAGAGAGTTTCAATGTCTCCCTCTCTCTCTCTCGCTTCCCCCATCACACCATGTCAGGAGATGTCTCCTGCACTGCAACATCCCTCACGAACATCTAGAGCCTTCTAGAGCCTCGGGAAGCACACGAGAGAGGGAAAAAGAAGACGAGTTTGCCGCCTTTGACGTGCCTGCATCTCTCGCGAATCGGAAAGCCCCCCATCCCCGCGCAGCTGGAATCCTTCCAAAAGCCCACCCGCACCCACGGGCACCGCATCCACCAACAGACACAGCTCGGACATTTCGCGCGTTGGTCTCCAGTTCATGCCGGCGGGCGCTCTTTCTTTGCTTTTTCTTCTTCTCTTGTTGCTTTGCCCTCTCGGAAATGACGCACAGATTCACATCATGGATGTGTGTGTGCGTATAGGGGCACGTGCGACAAGGGAAAAAGCAACGTAGATAGCCTCACCGTCGGGATGTGGAAATAAGATAGCTCCAATTACGTTACATACTACGTACCTGCCTACCTTGGGATTGCCATACTACGCTGTTTTATTACATGCGTCATGACGCTCTATTTAACTTTCCAGAGTCTCCCTCAGATCAGCGACGTAGAACCCGCATTGACGACCCTGATGATCTTGTATCAAACTGAGGAAAATCCGCTGGCAATCATTCCCTCCAGGGGACGGGACCCATCCACCTCGTGGCCTTTGTTCCAGGGCCCATGTCTTTTTTTTCCTTCCATGCAAGTTTTGGCGACGATCAACATGCACGACTCGGCCGTTGGACCTAACACGCATAGTGAGGCCAGCACGAGTCAAACAAAAAGAACGCTGAAACGTTGAAGAAAAACTAGACTTGTCGCCCCCCGAAACGAATGGGAACAAGATGTTCTAGCGTGGGCGGAATCTTTTCCCGGTGGAGGAAGCTTTCTTGACTCGTAAAGTAGGGTTCGGGACTGGCCGTTTTTTTTCTGGCACGTTGTTTCAACGTTGGATGACATTCGCCTCAGGTACTGGCCTGATTTTTTTATTTTGCCATGTGAATGTGCGTCTTTTGTTTCTATTGGTTTGCGGCTATGAGACTAGACCTGATTGCTGATTTGCTGGGTTTACCGGATGTTGCTTTTTGTGGTTGAGGCTGCCATTGGGAATGTGACTGGACGTGCATAACCGGGGATGTGAAGAGCTACGGGACGGACGGAATAACTATAGAAGACTGAGATGGAGCTGATTGGTCACCAGAGAGGCCTATGAGAGATGGATAGATGGTGGATAGACAAGTAACTTGTGAAACAGTTTGGCTTCATGCTGTAGACGGGCCATGACAGCTTCGCAGTAGGTTGCCGTCGGTCAACTCACTTTTCCATTGGATGCCGTGAAGAATGTAAAAAACAGGACTGCCATTTATGCAAGGAAAACTCCATTTAGATGTCCCTATGGCTCTCTCCTACTCGGTTGTATCCTCTTCAAGTGTCGTGACCACCAGACGCTGACCATCGCTTTACGCTTCACAACTCCAACTGAGAAATAGACATGGTTCATCATTGCTCTGAATGATCTACGTATATGCGCTTGGGTGAATTAGTCCTCAAATGCTGGAGTATGTGTGTTCTGAGGAGTTAACTCATTTGGTCTGGATAAAGACGGACAAATTATAGATCAAGTCAAGAGAGGGCATACCGCCTGCTTTTTTCGCCTCGAAGCAGAGCAGTCGAATATTCTACATTCTGCCGCTTTTTAACTCGTGAGGTTCCTTCTGTATCACTGCCAGGTTGCCGTGATGAATTCTTCACTTTGGTCTAATACTCTTCACCTCTTCTTCTCCTCTCTGCCTCCTCACCTCCTTCCGTCCTCTTCACCCTCCTCTGACCACCATTCAACTCCTCATTACAATGATTCACTGCCTTTAATATATTCCTCTGCACATCTTTCTATAAAGCCCTTCTCTCCTCATCCTTCCACTCAACTTGATCTTCTTCATCCTCCACCTTCTCCGGTCGACTTCCCCTCCCCAATCAACCTTTCTCTTCACAGAGATTCTTCCCCTTAACTTTTCATCTTTGCCCTTCCTCGACTCTTCATCTTTACCTCACCCTAACTCGATCTTCACCGTTCAACTCCAACCATCGCGCATCTCTCCTACCTTTCTCCTCTTCGACCTCTCTTCTGTCTCTACCCAGCACGACTTCATCCACTTCCCTTACAGGCCTCTTCAGTTCTTTTCCCCTCAACGCCAGGGAGAGTCATCAAGCATTTCGTCTCAACAACGCGACATCAGACGGAGATCAAGCCTCTTTCACCTTGTCACCCCTTCCATCTCATCTCTGACATTCACGCTGCCTACTGCCACAGTCTCTTGCCACGTCAAGGCCCCTACGTCGCCAATCCAGTCGTATCGCAGATCTTCCAACAAAACGAGACCAAACAACCCTCATCGTTTCACCTCTTCTACCTGAGCCCCAACTACGGTTCATGAAACTGTCTCTTGGTTGAATTGGTAAGTCTTTCAACACATTTTCATATCTGTCTTCTCCTCTACCCTCGTTATTATTCGTCATCCATGTCAACATGGAACAGGTTGGTCACTGACAATTGATGACAGGTTCATTCATCATGATGGACGCTGATCCCTCACGAAGGGATAGGCCTCCCATCCCAAGACCTGGCGCCGATACCAATAGCCGCCCGATTCTTCAATCTTTCAAGGAAGAAAAGGTTCTCGTCACTACGGCAGTGACTGAGCGTCGGGTTCCTCTACACCAGGCGTCCTCTGAGTCTATGGAAGCCCAGCCTGCCAGCACTTCTGAAGAACGCTTGCTCAAGCTCCAAGACCACCTGAGACGAGAAGCCCCCGAAACGAGAAGCACTTTGGTCTCTGTCAAGAATGAAGAGAGTATTGACAAACAATTCCCGGGTATGGGCGAAGGAAGTCACAGCATGCCAACTGATGGGCTTGGCGATGTAGAGATGCGTGACTCTACGGCAAACGATGGCGACGATTCTAAAGTCGAAGACGACGATGCAGACGACGCAGACGACTCAGACTTTCACTCTGGAAGCGACTCCGACTCTGACGGCTCCGAAGAGGATGGTGGGCGCGGCAAGCACCAACGTCCCAAGGCGGGTACTGCAGCGTCTTCTCAAGCCTCAGCATTCCTCCAGACAATCAAGAGTCTGCAGGATCAACTCCTCGCAAAGAAGATGAGCCAGGGGTTGACGGGCGACGAGCCCCAGATGTTGGAACAGCTGGAAAAGCAGCTTTCGGAGGCCCAGAATCAGCTCGATCAAGACTTGGCAATCAAGGAAGAAGAAGTGGCAAAGAAGAAGAAGAAACGAAGAAGGACGGTGAAAACTGCTCGAGAGTATTGGCAGAGAGAGCTCGAAGAAGAAGCCGAAAGAGAGGCCAAAAGAGAAGCCAAGGAAAAAGAAAAGAAACGAAAGTGTCAAGATGAGGCCGAGGGCCCCATCAAAGCCCAAAAGACTGCAACTGAGTCTCCTCCAAGACAGGGCACCAAACACTCCGCCTCCACTGCCAGAGCTAGTATGCTGCACAGCCTTGGAAGCATGGACAAAAGCGTCAAGGATGGGAATGTGCCAACTATGGGCGTCATTCAAGCCCACACCCATGGCGATCAGATGAAGCAAATCATGCAAGGCCTCCCCAAAGGGTTCGACACCAGACGCACCAGGACACAGAAGAAAGACGTTGAACAAGCCAAATCTTCTTTCGGCCACAGCAAGGTCAAAGCCATAGATGGGACGTGGAAGCTCAAAGGCATGACAACTGGCCTGCTGAACCAGCAGATTGTCGCTTCGGCCTGGATGGTCAAGAGAGAAGCCCAGAAGCTGCATCCCTCTGGGGGTTTGCTGGCTGATGACATGGGGCTGGGAAAGACAATCACCACTCTTGCCTGCATTGTTGGCCACCCCCCGGAGAAGGAGGATCTAGATGAGTTCAGCAGGGCAACCCTTGTCGTTGTGGGTGGCTCTCAAGATGCAAAGCAGTGGTCTGAACAAGTCGAGAGGCACTGCGGCGAAAAGTTCCTTTCCAATACAAACATATACTCCAAGGCAATCCCTTGGAAAGCGGCAACCTGGGGTCGACGCAACATAGTGTAGGTCAATAACATCCTCAGCTTGCCAAGATCGCTAACATGATGCAGGATCACTACCTACAGGGAGCTGATGGCACAGTTTCCCAAGAAGGATTTTATCCAGAAACTGAAAGGAGAGTGGGCTGGCGATCCGGCTGGCTTTGAGAGGGCGTTGCAACGCAATCTTGGGCAGCTTTTCAAGGTCAACTGGTACCGAGTCGTTCTGGATGAAGCCCATGCCATCAAGAACCGTACATCTAGCAGTGAGTGACTTGAACTGGTTCTATTGCTTGAGCTGACATGGAATAGCCACTCTTGCCTGCTGGCAACTCAGTGCCAAGTTTCGATGGGTAGTCAGTGGAACACCCATTTCTAACTCTATAGAGGGCAAGTTCCCATGCGAGATCCATGGCTCATACTTACCTGGTTAGAGTTTTATCCCTACCTGAGATTCCTTGGGTGCCGTTTCGCTGTGGATCTGAAAAGGTTCAAAGCCGAGTACATGGACGGGGTAAGATCAGCCCAATGGCATGGTGCGACAGTTGCTGAATGAATAACTAGGGACATTCAAACGACAACTTTGAAGCCCTTGTTAGTCTGGTCATGTACAGACGGTAAGTCCGGGGGTTAAAGCGAGGAAACGTACGCTGATTTTTTCTAGCAAGCAAGATGAAGTTTTCCTGGGACGCAGGATCGTTTCCCTTCCGGATAGCCACAGCCAGGATCTCTGGGCCCCCCTTGAGGATTGGGAAATGGCCATGATGCGGTTAGTTTACTCAATTTGATCTCGATGCGTGACACTAATAAACCCAAAGGGCAATGGACAATTGCTACGAAAAGGACCAACATGCCGTGGAGGAGGATGACGAGGAACAAGAAGATGAGAGCGGACTCAATGATACCGATCAAGTACCTGGAGACGCTGGCGAGAAAGAAGATGATGAAACCAAGGCACAGGAAGATACTGACAAGCCCCAATCTGCCGCTGATGAGGAAGAAGAAGATGAAGCCAAGGCACAAGACGATATTGGCAAGCCCCAATCTGCTACCACGGTCCGATGGAAACGATTCATGAGACTTCGTCAGGCGGTATCACATCCCCTCAACCTCGAAAGGTTTCTTCGAGAGGAAAACCACGAAGAAGAAATTCAAGTGGCCACAGAACAGCTGAAGAAAGAGACCGAAAAGATCCAGAAGGATGCTGACAAGGCCGAGGCGCATGCTAAACAGCTAGCACAGGACAAAGCCGGTCGAGAGAGGTTCTCAGCAGGAGCCCATCAGCTCGAAACCTTGTACAAGGACTGGTTCGGGGGCGCTGAAGAGATGGCCGAGCTGCGCGCCCTTGTTGCCAACGAGCATGAGGTTAAGAAGGTGACCTGTGGCCTTTGTAAGGAGGCAACGCCTCCCGTGGACCCGACCCGAGGAGCAAACGTGGGTGTCAACTCCGATTCCATGAATTCAGGTGCTAATGGACAAAAGTGCAAGCATATATTTTGCGAAAAGTGTCTCAATGTTCGCGTTTCCAAGGGTACAGGGCCTGTCAAGGTCGAGTTCATATGTCCTGCTCCTGGATGCTCGGCCACACTTGGCGTCGGAGAGGACGTGAAGACACCTGCGTGTATCCAGGCAGACGTGGGCAGAGCCAAGGAGCGCAAGACCTTTCAAGAACCTGGCAAGGACAGCATTGGAACCAAATGGTCCGGCGATCGCGATGGTCTCACTTCCTTCTTCCTCGCCACTTCTGGGCGCAAGGACATCTACTATGGCCCTGTAAAGATGCCTTTGGGCTCCAAGGTCAAAGCCACCATGGAGGTGATTCTGACATGGGTCAAGGAAGCGCCCGAGGACAAGATGATTGGTAAGGTACTCGACTGGACGCTCTGCCATCGGTCTCTAACTATCTGTCTAGTCTTTGTGGAGTTCACCAGAACGGCGAAAGCACTGGGGTGCATTCTTGAGAAGATGGGGCTCAACTTTCTGTACTACAACAGAACGGCCAATGCCAAGCAGAAAGACAAGGCTCTGCGCGAGTTCCGCGAGAACCCTGAACAAAAGATCTTTGTAGGTTCTTTGCTTCCTACATCCTCTGCACTCGTCCATGATCTAACAATGTAACAGCTGGCGTCGATGAAATGCGGTGGGCAAGCGCTCGACTTGCCCGTGGCCAACCGTGTCATCATTGTCGACCTCTGGTTCAACAAGACGGTCGAGCAGCAGGCCTTCAAGCGGGTTCACCGAATCGGACAGAAGAAGGAGACGCATCTTGTGCGAATCCTGGCTAGGGGTAGTATTGACGAACGCCTCTTCATGCTGCAGAACGCCAAAGAAGTCATCATCAACCGCGCACTCCAGGACGACGGTCACTTCATCACCTTCTCGGAAGGTCAGTCACTCCGCTGGCTCTTCTCGGATGAGAGTGAAGAGGGTATGGTGAAGGGCATGGATGCAGAGGCCCGGGGGAAGAAGAGCAGAGCGAGACCGAAGAAGAAGGCCTGAGCGGTTTATTTTCGAAGGATTGCCATGATGGGGCGCAAACGGGGTAAAAGTTGATTGCTATTTTCTTTCTTTTTGGGTTCATCCGGATAATGGAGGTTACGTGAGCAAGGGAATGCTCAGAGTCTCAGACATGCCGTGATATACTGAAACAGGGATTCATCCATAGCTGAGATACTACGGATACTACAGTGATAATCAGATGCTCTAGCTTTACTCTGACTATATCTGAGTGAGACTGGCCTTCGTGAAAGGAGACAACGGAACATGAGTCAGTACCTGGTGGTGAATGCTTTCGTGAACATGGTAACGTTGCTTTTAATAATTATCGTAAAGGATGTCTGCCTCACACATACCAGTTGAGTGGTTTGTGAATGCCCCTTTGTCTATGCGTAGCAAAAGAACAACATCAATCCATGACGGCATTGAAATACGATCCTGTAACCCACTGGAAATCGCTTTGTATATGGACGGAAACTTGTACTTGTCTTGAGGGCCCGTCGAAATGCGAAATCGGCCATTAGTTGCCAGGTTTGTGGATCGACGTCGTCCTTGGACACTTGGTCTGCACCGTTCACTACGTTCTAGCATGTCGCGCAGCTTGATTTACGTCCTGCAGCGTGTCCCTGCGTGCCTAGCCAGGGTATTCAAGTATGAGAACGTTGTAAAAGCGCTCAGGATCTACATTGATCTTGTTTGTCTTGGAGAGGCTCCCCTGGTTCGGCAGTGCTAGCGATGGACTTGTCGTAGCTAGCGGCGATACATCATTCTGAGCATGTGGTACTCGTAGAGTAGTGTTCTAGGATAATCAAGAGACATGCCCCGACTTTCTCTTAGTGGTCTATCGCTTCCAATTAGCCTTGAGTTCAGGGCTTAGAGAGGTGTGACCGCGCTGTCGGCTTGTCCAAGGCAAAAGGAAGTCATCTTAGTCGACATGATGCAGTCAAATATTGAGCCTAATGCTACCCGGCGCCGGCTGGTAATCCAAGTACAATAGTACAAAATGGCACGAGATTGGGGGAATCATACTGCAGTTTGTTTGTAGCATGTAAAGTGTGGTTCTTCAGTCCTGAGCAACCTACCACAATCACTGCTCCCTTTGTGAAGCAGAGCCGTAATTGGCTGCCTTTCGCCAGTAGAAGTGAAACAATGAACGGGAGAGTATGCTCAAGAGATGGTACAAGGGTGACTAGTGTAGCTAGGACTTTATGAAGGTGTTGACGGTGGTGAATAGCTCACCCATAGACGCTGGTTCGAGTCGTCCAGGCTGCGACCCCTATTTTGTTACCTGGATATCCATAGGATGAGGTGATAAAGTTGAAGTGACTCAGTAACAATATAGATCAGATTATCCCATGAATTCTACAGTGACGGGGGTGTGTCAGGTAACGTTGTCATCATCTCGAGAGTGTCATGGCTGAGTCGCTGAAGGCGTAAGCAGTTTGTGTTCCAGCTTGATTTTCGTAATAGTGTTCTTGTTACAGACATTCGCCATATAATATTTTGTGAATAGTTGGCCCTGAGTATGTGAGAGACCGACACCAGCCTCAACCTGGCGAGTATAAGTATGGGCACCTGCTCAAACCTGCGTCGACAGCATACGTTCCACGCCATTTTTCACTACTATATAGTCAGACACCCAAGAAGAGAACATCGACTCGTATTAAACTATATGAAAACACCATAACTATCACGCATCGCGAAGAACGTCACGTCACTATGTGCACCTTCTACAGCACCGGCTACATGTGCCGGACCTGCGGCTCGTGCGTCCGCTTCGAGACCACGGAGGAACCCTGCGAGAACAGCAAGAGTAGTAATGAGAGCAAGCGTGAAAAGTGTGTGCCCAACACGGTTCACAAGCAAGAGAAGGTATCTGAGGACCAGTGCGAGAAGTGCCAGGCCAAGAAAAAGAACACAAAAGGTGAGCTAGCCACATGGTCAAGTTGAACTTGGAGTTGACAAGGTGAATTTATAGCATAGATCCTTGTGCGAAACTAACTGTTATTACTATCTCGGCGTTGTGGGAGCAAGGGAGTCTTGTTCAATGGCGTTGCAAGGGATTCACGAAGCAACGCGTACCAAGATGCCGTGGCTAAGTCGTGGCGCATGACAGCTGATGCAGTTGAATATACTCCAATGAAGCATTCTGACACGAGAAAAGCGCGGCAGGCGTAAAAGGCTCGGCTGTATCACGCAGCAACAGGCATTTGAATGGCTGTGAGCCGAGACGGTTGGTGATGAGATGCAGCAACGTTCCAGGGATGGCCTTGATCAATCTCGGGCATCAGCTGCAAGGCAGGGGTGACTAGGACCTGACAATTGATCTTGAAAGGGATCATGTTTGCTACGACAATACGTCTTTGAACTTGAGAGGCGTCGAATTGACTCGATGGTGGCTTATTGTAGTGTAGTCGTGTCGTGACGTGCCAACGCGCCTCGTCCATTCATTGTCCCTTGGCTGCCATGTATCGGCGATGAGACAAGACTCTGCCAAGTGGCACTGCAACATGCAGAGGAGACTAGGCAACAAAAGAGCCCACAACGTATCCGTCCTCGGAAGGGAATAGGGAACGAATCGGGAAAGGGGACATGCCCAGCCAGACATAATCTCGGACAAGGGATTGGGCCTGCAAAACGCGATGTGCTTGAGGGAGGTGGGAATTTCGGTTGCGGTGGAGACCTTGTATCGGCGGGGGAACGTGTAGAGGAGGCTGGCTTTGCTTTCAGGCTAAGAATACGAGGGATTTCTATGGAAGATTTGCAGAGTTTTTATATTTGAGAAAGAAGAAGAAGAAGCATTGCTTTAGAGACTTGATGTTTCTAATAGAGAAGCAAAAAGGAAATCAATCCTCTTCATCAATCCATCTGTCACTCTCCAACAAGCAAGGGATCCTAGACATGGCACCTCGCTAAAGTGGTCCACGCTACAGCGCGTTCCAGCGGACGTCATCCCTTATCGATAGCGCGGACCACTTAACGCGGGCGCGTAAAGCACCTCTGCTGCAACCCCTTTGCCCGCATTGCACATCTCGCTATAATTATCCCCCCCAGCGATCACCATCCACTAAACTACAGGCCATCACCCGCTATAACTCGACATCGCGACCGCTGCACAACGGGCGGGGGCTTGCACAAAAACGCCAACACGACCCTCTCAACGCGGGCACACGCTTGGCCCGCGTTCTTGGCCGCGTCCAAGAGACAAAGAGGGCAGCCTCTTTAAATACCTCCACCACCACCGAAAACGCCCACACACAAAAAGGTCACTCACTCACCCTTCGCACCCACACGACCACCACCTCTTCTCTCACCTCTTTCCCAGTTAGACCGGGTCTCGACTTCTGGCCTCTCTCCATCATCCTTCTTTTAACAACCCGACCGTGTATGAGACCGCCTTTTTTGCTCGTCGTCGTCTGTTCCTCTCCAAGACCACCCTTACCGCTACTACACCTACGTCCTCGCGTGTTGGCTGGGAAGAGGAAGAACAACTACGAAAAAGAAGTTCGAACAAGGAAAAGAAAGGAAAGAAACGTTTCTTGGGTGCAAAAAGAGGAACCAGGTTGAGTCTCGACTCTCAACGCGTATTTCTGGTCCTCCCCATTCGCGCATCTGGACGCGATCCAGTCCTCGACCCTCGACTTTGTCGAACCTTGGTTCTATTACAACAACGATAATCGATATTACAAAACCCATTCGACTAAAAATGGATTCTCTCGCTTCTTCACCGCGAAAGGGTTCCTCAGCTGAGCCCACGCTCCCCGTCATGAAGCCCATTACCCTCGCCGGCTCCAAGCGCCCGGCTCCGACTCTTCTCCCGCCCTTCGAGCCGCTCTCTTCGTCTCCAAACCTTCCGCGTCCCGTCAAGAGACAAAACATTGGCCCTGCATCTGGCCGCTCCTTCTCCTCTCGCGCTCACCTCAAGTATCCGACCCCCGTGCCGACTTCGAGCACCGGCATCCTCTCGAGTTCCCCGCCCCAGCGTTCCTCGGCTGCTACCGAGCGGGCCCCGCTCTCTGCCGTCCCCGCCGTCGAACTGTCCGAGAATGGCGAGACGCTCATCATGGGCCGATCGTCCAACTCGTCACACTTCCAGCTCTCGGCCAACCGCCTCGTGTCCCGCGTCCACGTCAAGGCCCGCTTCATCGCCGCCCCGAGCCCCCTGGAGCCCAGCAAGATCGAAATCATCTGCAATGGCTGGAACGGCCTGAAGCTCCACTGCCAGAGCCGCACCTGGGAGCTGTACAAGGGTGACAGCTTCACGAGCGAGACCGAGGGCTCCGAGATCATGGTTGATGTTCAAGACGCTCGTGTTCTTATCCAATGGCCCAAGCGTGCCGTTGACAACCTCTCCGACACCACCTGGGACGATTCCCCTCCCCAGATCCGCGGCAATGCCATTCTTCAGTCTTCGCCTCCTCGACGGACCAGCCGTATCGCTTCTCCTGAGAGCCCTACTCCCGTGACTCTGTCCAGTTCTCGCCGCCTTCAGGCTCTGCTCCCCGGACATCAAAACCACGGCATTGATATCTACGAGGATGATGAGCCTGAACTGCCCGAACCTAAGCGAGAGCCCGAGCCTGAAGTTGAGCACATGGATGTTAATGCCAGCATGAACACCGAGGCCACGGCCAGCTTCAGCAGCGTGCAAAGTGTCGAGCAGCACAGCGACGTCGAAGATCAGGACCCAGATGAGGAGAACGACCCCATCGTGCACTCCTTCGGACCCTTTGGCGCCGACATTTCTTGCCGATTGGCTTCCATCTCTACAAAGTCTCCCAAGATCTTCAAGGGCGCCAAGCGAGCCATCAACCCCCTCCACAGCGCCATTGCCGCCGACCTCTTTGCTCCTCGCCAGATCCCCGCGCCTCCTCGTTCTCCCCGGAAGCAGCCTCAGCCTCAGCCCGAGTCTCCTCTTTCTTCGCCTCCTCGCGTGTCTACACCTACTCCTGAGCCCACCAATATGTCGTATGAGTCCAACCCCATCGTTGCCAACCACGTCATCAACCAGCTCGCCTACTCGCGTCTGTCCTCGACTCCTCTGTCGACCATCATGCAGCACCTTCCCGCCGAGGAGAAGAAGGGTCTGGACAAGTCTGACCTCCGCGATGTGATCGAGAGCACGCCCTGCATCGGCATCATCAAGCGACAGGGCAAGGACGCGGCCGGAAAGCCCCTGGAGAGCGAGTACTACTACGTCCCCGAGCAGGACGACGATGACCAGCGCCGCGCCGCCGTTGTCGACGGCCTCCGAAAGCCCAGTCTCCGCGCTTGTCGCAAGCAGCACAAGGTTTGTTTCCCTCTACATGATCTGATGTGGCTTCGAGGCTTACACTATATTACAGCAATACTACTGGAAGCGTCCCAAGACCCCCTAAGCAACTCTTTTTCATTACTCGTACATACTCGTTTCCAGCTTGGGAGATGAGAAGCATCACAACGATATCACAAACGAACCAAGGCGGCAGATGTGTCTTTTTTGCTTTATACCCCCTTTTTCCAGCCAAGTTTCTTTTTCTTCACTGTTCATATTTTAGATTCATGACCTCCCCATATTGAACCCCCCTCTCTCGACATGTGCATAGCCAAGGCGTCTTGTTTTTCTTTTCTCTGTACTGTTTGAGTTGTCATTTTGGAAGCCTTGCTGCATTAGGGACGGGGAGTTGAAGGGGGTAAAAAGGGTCAAGCTGTGTGTTTATAACCAAGGGGGGAACTTGAGAAACATGAGGTCCCGTGGGTGGATATAGAGGATTCGAGAGGTGCCTTTTTTCAGTACAGGGCATGAGGCGGTTATGGTAACGACTGGGACAGGAAAGGAAAGGGTTTCATGGTCGGCGTGGAAGGGTTGATATCCATGTCTGGTAGGGAGGGCATACCTGTATGAGTTGAAGCACACAATGGAATTCTGTGATGATCAATATGTTCTGCCGTATGTGACATGTTCAATTGCTTCCGTATATGGTGTTGGTTACTGGAATTGAGACGTAGATTCACGAGACGCGTCCCGTCCGCGGTCCGTGATGGTGCGAGGAATGACGGGGCGCGTCACGACCAATTGATGCCAACCACCAGTCACAGTCAAGAACACGCACATCTAATCGGTGGTTTTTAAACAAAGGATGTCCTACAAGGCAATTCCATTGGTCTGATCGAATGCAAGAAATAAGAGGCAAAAAGGATTGCACATCTCGAGATGCAACTGGTTTTTTCTGGCCGGTTCCGTCGGTAGATGAACGGGCAAGTAAAAGTAGATCATTGACCGAGGCAAACATGACGATCCGATAATCGGAGCACGCACACGATGCTCACGCAATCACAACTTGGCCATCACAAACTCTGTCTTGGGTTCCCCAGGATCATCAGAGCTCGCATCACGCATCACTCGATGCAAATCACCGGAACAGCTGGAGGAGAAGGCTCGAACCCTTCGCATCAGACCACCATCATGCTCCCGGACTTGCCACCACCGCCAATCATCGAGCACGCGGGGTTGAGCTGAACGGCTAGACTGTTCTCGGCTCATGATGTGCAATGCAAGGTGACCTCGGGGAAGGGGGAAGCTGGGCTATTAAATGGAGGGAGGAGGACCCTTTATTTTTCGAGGATGCAAGTCATACACACACACACACACACACACTTGCCTTTACCTTTGTGAAGAATAAAAAGGTGAGACTGCAAAGAGTGGGATGTTGTTGAGCAAGACACTGACGTCGATGGCTTTAGACACCATCATATCATACCTACCCACCTACTTATACGAACCATCCATCCCTTACACAACATTCCTCTACAAACAACCACATTCACAATGACTCGACAACCAACAGCAATCGACACATCAGCCGAGTCCCCAACCCAAACCCAGAGTGAGAGCCACTGCCACTCCTCAATCATCATGACTGACCTGACCCAAGCTCCCCTCTCCCCGTCCGTCCAAGCCGGCGCCGACCGCTGCATGCGCCACACCAACAGCTGGACCCCGGACTTTGGCACCGTCCAGCGCCGTCAGAGCTGGAGCGCAGAGGATCAGAAGCACCAGCTGCACTTGGCCAAGATTGATCATGTTAGCACTGGCCCGGGTTTCTCGGAGGGACAGGGCGCGTGATTCTTCTACTCGAGGATACTTCCAAGATTGAACAAATGGGAATGAACAGAAAACGACTGTACAACAATGGGTAAATAATGCATCATTAATGCAAAGATTGGGAAAAGGGAAAACGGTTGGGTAACGTCTACGCCAGGCAAGGCGACCAACACTTGTATACTAAATCACGAAACAAACTCAGAATGAAACAAGCAAATTGATTTAAGCGAATGGCTTCCTATTCATGGCTTCCTAGTGCAATAAAAGCAATGTGCCGAGGTATCTTGACTCCCGAGCTCCATGTCATCGTCAATGATGCGTGTGTCCTAACGCGATACTCCCCATATGCTCATTGACAGACCAACAAAAGAAAGCATAGTCGTCAACTTGAGGTCCAACATGATCCAATCTGTCCTTCAATGTCCTGTCCAGTCCAAACTCCCATAATCAATGCATCCTGCGTAGCTCATAAGTTGGTACTAATACCAAAACGCCCAAAAACAATAACCATCAATCATAGCCTCCAATACCAGCTACTAGCGTCGTGTTCTCGACTTCTCGGGGTCCAGCCCTTTGGTACTCAAGTACTCAGCCGATACTGCCAGAGCATATGCCGTTCCTGCAAGTCCCACCGTTCCCAGAACGAGCTTGCGGCCAAGTCTTCTCTTCTTGCGTTGCTTCGTCGGCATCTCCTTTCGTTGTTTGCTCGCCATCTGTTCCTTCCAAGCCAATTCATCTTCAGGGTCTACCCTCCATCCATATGGTGGAGCCGGTTTGTCCATGTGCTCAAAGGGCGTATCGTAGTTGACAAACCCGGTAGGGCTTGCAAAGTTTCCGATCGCAGGCTTGCCCATCATATCGATTGGGTTCACACGTGCGGTGTTGATGCGTTCTGTCACCTCTACCCCTTCGTTCTGTGCAGCGGCTGGTCCCATCTTGCGAAAGATCAGCACATCGCCACTGCCCGAAACTACCTCGTATCCTTGACTCTGGAGAGGTTTGAAGTGAGGAAGAAACTTGGCGGGATTCGACAGCTGAAGAAGCACTTCCGAGAGGGCCATTGGCGAGTCCTCGTCGCGTGGTGTCGATGTAGCTTCTGCTACATTCATTGTCTGTGACGTTGGGTCGTAGGCGAGGATCTTGTATGAAGTAGCCTTAGGCTTCTTCGATGTATAGTGCTTCTCCGTGATGGGCATCGTCGATTTCCCGCACTCTTCTGAAAAGTTTGTCTGCAAGCCCTGGGGTTCATGTGAATAGGCATCCTTCGTGGCCTTGCCTCCGCAGCGGTCTAGAGCTGGCTGTAGTCTTGTAAATTCGGTCGGACAGCTTTCGTCCATGGATTGAGCCTCTGCACTGTCAATGTCAATACTCGACGTTGCTCCTTGAACGTCCGCACTCTCGGCTCTGTTCTTGGGGAGGAGTGTCGATTTAGATGCCGAATTCTCTGTTCCCCATGATCCCATAAACTCCTCTGGAAAGTCCCGAGTGTAGTTCCCTGTAAGATTCTGGCTTGTCTTTGGCGTGTCAGCAGATTTCCTATCCTCTGCTGCGGTTTCCACAACGATCGGTTGATCTTTGGTCTCGGCCGGTTCCAGCTCTTGGCTGCTCTCATGGGCTCTACGCAAGGTTGCAGCCCGGATCTGCTCAGCATTCCGAGAGTCGACAATATCGATACTAGTTTCCGTAAAGTCGGGAAAAAACCTGTTCCTCTCGCGCTGATAAGTAACTGGTGGCCCATCCGTGACATCTTGAGAACCTGCCTTGGAATCGAACTCTCGGAGGCCGCGGGCGACTTCATCCAGAGGAATAGACATCTTGCCGTTGGGCTCGTTGTGGCCAAACGCCTTGTATCTATGAAGGTCCTGATAGACCTTGGAGACTTCCTCCGGGTGAGCAGGATAAGCCTGGGCCTGAGAGACAAAGCCAGCAGGCTTGTAGCTGCCAAGATCCGTGTAGTTCTTGGTAAGCTGCTCAGGGTGGACGTGCTCGAACTTGGCGGGCTCCTCATAGCCGACAGTGGGATATTCGGACACATCTTGGTACTGCTTGGATGCTTGTTCAGGATGCGTGCGCTCAGCATCAGGTCCATCATTGTCAAAGACCGAATACTTGTGCAGGTCGGCGTACTGCTTCGATGCTTCCTCAGGGTGCACCCGTGGGCTAGTCGCATCGCCGTTCTCGAAGTGGTGGTAGCCGGTCAAGTCCTTGTATGCCTTTGAGGCCTCTTCAGGGTGGACGCGCACCACGCGAGGGGACAAATCGCGAGGGGCATATTGGCGAGTGTCTTTGTACTGCTTGGATTTCTCCTCCGGGGTCAATTGTCGCAGACCGTTAGGCTCGTTCCATTGGACAGCGCCGTACAGGTGCAGATCATCGTAGTTTTTGGATTGCTCCTCCGGTGTGAGCTTCCGGAGGCCATCTGGCTCATTCCAGCGGACGGGTCCGTACTGACCGAGGTCTTCGTACTTGCGGGCAAAGTTCTCAACCGGAGCATCCACTTTGGGGGCGAGGGGTTTGCCACGTGGGGTGGCATCCATCTGAGATTCCTCGTAGGCCTTTAGGGTGGCTTTGCTGACTTCGAAGGGTGCAGCATAAGCGTCAAGGTCCTTGTACTGCTTAGACTTTTCCTCCGGGGTCAATTCTCGCAAACCATCAGGCTCGTTCCAAGTGACAGCCTCGTACAACCCCAGGTCATCGTAGTTCTTGGAAGCCTCCTCGGGAGTGGGCTCTCGCAGGCCATCAGGCTCATTCCAGTACACACCCCCATACATGTGAAGATCGTCGTAGTTCTTAGACAGCTCTTCATCTGTCTGTCTCCGCAATCCGTCTGGCTCGTTCCAATGAACTGGCCTGTACTTGTCTAGGTCGTCATAGTTCTTGGACTGCTCTTCTGAGGTTAAATTCCGTTGAGCGAAGGGATCATCACGCTTGGCCGAAGAGTATTTGTGGAGGTCGTTGTACTCCTTGGAATCTTCCTCGGGGGTCGGCTTTCGAAGACCATCGGGCTCGTTCCAGCGAACAGGACCATAGTTATCGAGATCTTCGTATGCAGACGACTCATCCTTGATGGGCGTCTCGTCAATCACGGGCTCATACTTGTCCAAGTCGTTGTACTTTGGCTCATGTGCAGGTTTGGTGTCTTTGCCATCCTTGATCGGGCCATACTTGTCCAAATCCTCATACTTGGGAGCAGAGCCTGCCTCTGCCGTGATGTCAACAAAGTCGGTGGGCTTGTAGCCCTTCAGGTCTTCGTATCGAGCAGCAGGCCCAGTCATGGATGACTTGGGCTTTCGGCGGTTGGTGATGGGATCAATGAAGGTGGCGTCTTCATTTTCCGTGGTGGCTTTCAAAACGTCGGCTGGTGTCGTCTTCTTTGCGTTTTGTAGACGACTGAAGTGATGTGTACCAGTCAGGGTGGTCTTTCGAATATTGGCCTTGTTATCACCTCGGATCAAGTGATCGATCGCACTTCGTTCCACATCCTCGATGTTCATGCCGGGCCGGATACCCGAGAGATCGTCTGACCAGGACTTGACCTGATCCATGTTGGCGTACTTGCTCCAGTCAGCATGGCGGCCAAAGCTAGCCATTGCCTTCTTGATGGCTTCCTTGGGATTGTTCTCCCAGGATAGATTGCGGTTCAAGGACTCCATGTATCGATAACGAAACCTGCCATGATGTCGACGGTTTTGTTGAGTTTCGGGCGATGATGACCAGGAACCGAAGCAAAACTCGCGGCGTTGACAGGTACACCTTGACTGTAGCGAAGCAGTAGATGTGAGGATGTTGGAACCGACAACGCGGGTCTGGAGTAGTCTCGCGCTAGGCGAGGTGCGTGAAGCCGTCAACAGCATTGTGTGGGGACGAGGGGAGGTGGGGAGTCTGGTTTCTGGGGTCAGCGTCGAAGACAACAGGCGAGTTCAAGTCTAATGCGCCAGGCGTCGCAGAGGAGCGAAGCACCAAGAAATGAACAGACTGGGTATTAAACGTACCACGGATACAAGGAACTGATCAACGATCAACCGAGCAAGCACCCGAGCCAGAAACTCGGAGCTGCCACTAAGAAGACGAGCTGACGGCGCACAGGACACACAGCGGCTGAATCAAGCGGCTGTCGGCAGCTGAGAGTGAAGCACAGCAGGGACTAACAAATTGAGTTGTTTGCGGGTGTAAGTGGTGGTGAGGATCGATAGAGTAAGACAGAGAAGAATGAGAGCGGGATGAGGAGAGCAGAAGGACCAAAGATGAGGGGAAAGCCAGGGACCTTAAAAGATAACGAAGCCAGGACAAGCAAGAGTGACGACTTGCAACGGGACCTGTTTGGTCCTGAGGTTCAACAAGAGACCGGGGCAAGTGAGGGACCAAGTGGGGACCCTGGGGAGTTGGGGGGAAGGCTTGGAAGGGTCTAGGGAAGGAGCCACTCGGGCGGAGGGTTGAAGGAAATGCCGGAACAGCAGAAGGTATTCGCGAGGCTATTGTGCACTGAAACAAGGCGTTTACACGTGAAGAAATGAATGAGATAACAGATAATATTTGCACTTTATTTTAACAAAGTGTTAACTCTTATCGGTCTTCATTTGGTCGTGTAAACGCCCAGTCTCAGTCATCAATCTGCTTAAGTTGCTCCGCGTATTTCTTCCCACCTACGGAGCTGGGAGGAGCTGGAGGGGCGGCTTCGGCTCTTGGTGACGCTGTGATACTGTGACACGGCGGCAGCCATGATGCTTTTCCGGGGACGCGTCCCTCGCTTGCGCCGCATGAGCGACGCCAAAGGAATACCCTTCAAGAGGCCAACTCCCTGACGACGAGGCGTGGCGGAAGGGACGGGACTCTGACCAAGCGACAAGGCTCCCAAAAGCAGCCTGCTCGTAGAGGTTCAGTGGTTACAGTCATTGCTGCAACCAGCTGCAACTCACTGCAAAGGCTCCAGAGGCGCCTGCATGAGCCCACATCCGACCCCCTGGCAATCCAAGCCCCCTGGGGCGACTCTCTTTGCGGGGAAGACGGCATCGCCAAATGGGGCAAGTTGATGCTGTCTCGCCCCGCCGGCTTCACAAGCTGAACCTGGGACTCCCCCAGCCGCTGACGTCTGCCTCACAGGCCAAAACCCTTGTGAAGCGGCAGTCCGCTGCGAGGGTGATGATGAGGATATCCGCACACACACTCGCTGCATGCTGCGACGCTCTCTGTGGGATCTCATGGCATGCCTCGGCATACTTCCCCGAGAACCAACTGCGCCAATCACAGGGAGCAGTACCTTGTTATCTTTCTATTTCTACTTGTCACATCCTCAGCATGACCCAATTCAGCGTCAATGAGCAACCATCGTGAGCACCGAAAGGGGAAATTCCGCTGGATGTCGAGGCGGGCGGCTTGCAGAGGCGGGGGTGCCTGGTCCGGGAACTTGTCTGCTTATCAGGATTGTCCAGGGGCAAATCTTGCTTGTCTCTGATTAGGTTCTCATACGACAACCGACCTTATCTGGACGGACGGAAGCAGAATTATTACGAGACGCCATTGCCGGCACGAATCATGAGAGCTATGGAGAAACTCGGGTGGGCACGTCACAGAGGACGAGATCCGGGGATAGTTTGGCGAAAAATCCCCGTCGAGAGATCAAGCCAAGCCAAGTCGAGAGAGGCGCGCGAAACGACGGATGCCACGAGGGGCCCAGAACAACTCTATCAATCTGACAGACAGACCTGACAGTGGCCGTCTTTGGCTGGGTGGTTAATTGCACCGGCGCATGCTGATCAAACAACCGAATCCTACCTAGAATTCATCCACCCAATCACGCGCCAGTTGCCGAGAGCGAAAGGGATGGTTAGCCACGGTCGCCCTCACTCGCAGCGGCGATCTGATGCAAGTCGTCATGGCCATGATGCTCTCCGTGACTATGAGCTGATCATGCGCTCGACTAGATGAAGCAAGGACGCGTCCGCTTAGTGGTGTCTGTTGCTTTCTTTTTTGTCATTGAGCCTTTGTGAAGCGACAGAAGCCATCAGAGTCTTTCCCCCTCCAGCTCTGTGCCTCAGTTCGACATCAATCCCTCCAACAACTCCGCGTCTTGCGACGAGTCATCTCCTGGAACCTGGAATCGCTAGCGTCTTCGCCCCGTGCTGTAACTCGATGCTTTCAGAAGGTGGTTACAGGGGACCCCGTCTGACCGATTGGCACTCCTCGTGAATCTTTGCCCTCCTGTCTCTAGTCAGCGGCTGGCATCGTGAAGGGGAGTTCAGGCACGAGAGGTTGTCATCGGCTCCAGTTGACGTGAAGCGGCTGAAGAGCGGAGCACGCGGACACGCGAGTGAAGAAATCGATGAGACATCCAAAAGGTAAGGGTAGGTGGGACTAACACTTCAGACTGTCTTTTATGGCGAGCAATTTTTCAATAAAATAATAGAAAATACCATAAAATGCGCTGGTAATCATCAAATATTTTATGCCATTTCCTCATGAATTTGTTGCCATCTTGGGGGCGGATATCCATCATTCTTTGTAATACCTATGCCGCGCCTCTTTTCCGGGCCAGCAACCCATCAACCCCAATTTATTGGGTATAAACATATTGTCTCAATCTCATGCCTTTCCTTTATCGAGTAGATATCCTAGAGGCGTAGAGACTGCGAGGCGAAGTAGCCAAGAAGATGGTTTTCAACTGCGGTAAAACCGTTCAGTTGCCTGTGCGACCGGCGTGACTCAAGGCGGCGTGTCAGCGAGTGAGCCAACGGCGAGAATCATGTCGTGCAACGCGATAAACTTGTTGCCCAGAACATTCGAGGCTTTGTAAACACACAAGACCAAGATTAAGATATTCTCCCTCGAATCTTTCATTCCTTCATCTTCCATCCATTCTTTAGTGTCTTTTCTGTTTCTGATCTCAATAGCTGAGGCTCAGCAAGTTGTCGGCCCCACTTGTTCCCGCCAAGACCAACCAGATTCGGTCCCTCTGACATCACTCCTCTCTCGACATTTTCATCAATCACCACAGATACCAGCGACCTCTACCTGTTCGGAGCGCCCAACAAGCCGAGACAGCATTCATCGTCGCCTGCATTCCGCTTGACGGCCCCTGGACCTGGATCTGGACCTCTTCGATTCATCTGGTCCCGAACAGCCATGAAGCGGACTCAGGGTAAAGCCTTTGACGGACCCCGCTCCGGGTTCGCGGCCTTCGGAGGCTTTGGCGCCGCCGGTTCCGGCACCTCCCTGTCTTACCTCGCCGAACCCCCGTCTTTCACGGCAGTGTCGGACCCCAACGTGGTCGTGTCTCTCAAGAATGTCCTCAAGAAAGACAGCACCACAAAGGCCAAGGCGCTCGAGGACCTGCTCGCTTACGTGCAGGCTCATCCCTTTGACAAGGATGGCGGGGTAGAGGAGGCCATTCTCGAGGTTTGGGTGAGTGGGACATGGTTTCATAGTAGAGTGCTCAGTGTGGCTCATAGTTTTACAGGTTCAATTGTATCCTCGCACATCGATAGACAACTCACGCCGTGTCCGTGAGCTTACGCATAATCTTCAGTTTGAACTGATGAAATCAGCACGAAAGCGCTTTGAACGTCATCTGCCCAAGGTTGTCGCCGCATGGCTCGCCGGCCTCTATGATCGCGATCGCGTTGTATCCAGAGCTGCCAGCGATGGCCTAACCTCGTTCCTTTCAACTCCCGAAAAGGTTCTCGCGTTCTGGAACAAGTGCCAAGCGCAGATCCTTGACTTTGCCATCGAAGCAATCCAAGAGACAAAGGACACCCTCAGCGATGAGCGTTCAACGACACCAGAGGACTCCGAGACCAAGTACTTCCGGGTTGTCACAGCCAGTTTGTCACTTGTGCTGGGCTTGCTCCAAAAGGTCGAGCCGAGCAATCTTGAGAAGCAACAGTCTCGCTACGATGACTATTTTGGGGAGGAAAATGTCTGGAAAGCCATCACCTTCAAAGACTCATCAGTGAGAAAGACTGTTTGCCAGCTTCTCTTTGCCTCGATTGAGCGCAAGCTACCCTATGCAGGGTCTACAAAGGCAAAGCAAGCATTCATTACCGGTGGCCTCAAGACGAACCAAGCCGGCTCTGCCCTCGAGTATGTGCGAGCCCTGACAAAACTGACCCAGGTCTATCCAGACGTGTGGTCATCATCCAAACCTGCGAGTGACCCCAAGTCACCTCTGGGTAGGCTACAGGCCTTTGCTGCCAAGGGTTCTCAGAGAAGCCAGCCAAAGTTCTGGGAATGCCTGGACCAGTTGTTATCAGTTCTGCCTACAGATCTCATCAATCCCGAGGTGGCTTCTCAGTTCTTGATCTCCCTCAAGTCGGGCATTACTCACAGAGATGAGCCTCGAACGAATACCTCCTTCGCTTGGAAGTGTTATATCGATACAGCGAAGCGATTATTGAGCAGTCTGCCCTCGGACGACCAACTACCCTTTGTTCAAGAACACCTCTTCCCTCTTATCGAGCAGTTCCTTTTCTCGGTGTCCGAAAAGACGCCCGCGATTCCTCTCGGCCCAAATGCAATCTCCGTTCTCGTCGAGGCATATGTTGCTACTGTCCAGTCATCACCCTCCGTTGTTTCTGCATCAGAGGAGGAGTGGAACAGACTTGCCAGCATCTTTTGCGCCAAGATCTCCGGGTCGCTCCCCGAAGTGTCTCGGGAGTACCAACAGTCACAGGATAAGATCGCGGAAGAGGGTCGACGGTGGTTCAGCCTCGTTGGACAGATTGAGGACAAGATCTTGGAGCTTGCACAGGGTATCCCCGACCACACGGCGGACCCTTCCCTCAAGGTCATCACACAAAGCATCTCGCTTCTTGAAAGCCGCAATCTGAAGCCATATGGTGCTGCCAAGATTCTCGAGTTTGCTCTCAGCATGGCTCCCCGTCTGTTCCACGGCGAAGGGGCCAAGAAGCTGTCCGGGTTTCTCTCATCCCTGGCCAGAGAAGATGCCGCCAAAGCTGTTGCTTCCCCTTCTTCTCGGTACCTCCTCTCCTGCCTCCATCTTCTTGGTTCAGTATCCACTGGATTTGCCCCTATTTGGAACTCGTGGGTTGAGGCTGTTCTTGACCTTGAGTCGGAGACTGACCGCGACTCGGCGCTTGCATCTCTCATCTCTAACGATCGTGGAGCAATTCTCGCAAAGGGAAATATGGAGTTGCAGAAGCACATCATCGGATATGCGACGCTTCTAGCTCTCGGCGGTGCCACCTCTTGGGAGCTGTTGGAGGCTGCTGTCACCTACCAGACTTTGACGGACACCAACTACCGAGAGCTCATTCAATCTCTTGTGGAGATCCTTGAAAAAGAGCCTCAACTGGCAGAACCCACCCTCCAGGCTTTGGAGATTGTAGCAAAGGGCAGACCAGAATTGTTCTCCCGAGATGAGCGTGTGCATACAACGCTACTTGCCCTTCTGCTCGGACTTTCTGAGCTTGAAAACACCACTATTTCTTCGAAGGCTACTGCCATCCGCACACTTTTGGATAGCCACTCCAGCGGAAAGTTGCCCGTTGTTGCCGTCATCCAGGCTAACCTAGAGAGGGCTGGGCCACAGTCCCTTGAGTAGGACCCCATCAACCCTCTTTCTGGCTTTACTGACCATCCTTTAGTATCAAGACACTCGTGGCACAGGCAGAAAATGCCACCTCGAGCGACATTCCTTCAGAGGAGTTTTTCCCAAGCACCAATGCGTGGATGAAGGAGCTCGCCCCTTTCCTGGAGCTCTCTGTTAACCCATCCATATCGATCACCAACAGTCTTGGCGGTGCTGCTGCGTTAGTGACAGGTGCACCACGAACTACCCAGCCCCGAGTCCAAAGAGACAGAAAGGGACGCTCCGTTCCTGCAAGAATGGCACTTTACGTGTCTCAACTCTCCGATAAGCTTCCAATCTCGCAGCTACCGCAACCATTCCAACGCGAGATCCTGTATCTTCAGTGCCTGACAGTCCAACTTATTTCGGATCAGATCACATGCATGGAGGACAACCGTCTCTGGAGGACTCTAAAACCGGCTGAGGCCATCAGTCAGGCTGAAGAGTTTGTTTCAAAGACCCGTGGAGTCCTGACTTCTTTGACCGCTGATGTCAAGACCCTGGATTCTGACGACGAGTCCACATGCCTGGTCCGCGATCTGATCCATTTGCTCACCAAACACTCAAATGAGTTGACGCCCAGAGGATTGTATAGTGCAAGAGCGCTCTCCGAATTGGTTCAGTCTATCACAGAGGGACATGGAGCTTCGTCAAGTCTCGAGGATACTCTTCTGACGCCCGATGTTCTCAAAGTTGGTCCCGCGACCGTCTTGCCCGCCTCGGCACTCATCGCCGGGTTCGGCGAGACCCTCCAGCCTTCCAAGGTTCTCAACAACTTTTGCAACAGAATGGTTAGTGAGGTTGCAGGACTCAAAACTCAGGGTGAAAGGACTCTCATGACTCTGGTGCTGCTTTCGTCATGCGCTCAGGTCTACGAAGCCGGCGAGATGCCAGTGGCAAACAACCGTATCGTCTTTGCAGTCAGGCAAATCACGTCATGGCTGGATGAACCTGAGGATCTAAGCCCAGCTCTCTGCGCTGAGATCTGTCGTGCTTTGAACAAACTGATGCCATGCATGAAGGATGTCTATGGATCTTACTGGGAAAAGACAATTGAGTTCTGCATCTCGCTTTGGAATCGCGCCCACGAGTTCGAGCTCGATACCGCTCTCCCTTTCATTCACTCTTCACTGAGACTTTACAAGACTCTAGAGACCCTCCAGGAGCCCAACGACGATCTTGATGATGCCATCAAGGAGTATGCAGGCGCCAAGCCTCGGGCACTGGTTGAGCTGCTTCGACTTTCGCGTGACACCGGCTCACAACCTCTGGAGATCGTGGATGCCATGCTCTGCCGCGAGGTGGAAAAGATGCCTCTGCGACAAGTCCCCGACCTTTCTGACATCTTCGCCCTGGTGGCTTCCGACTCTCGCGATATTCAGACGGCAGCTTTCAATTTGCTTCACAGAGCTATCCCCGAGCAACAGCAGCAGATGTCCGTCGATGCTCTACTGGACAAGACAGGTATGAGACCTCCAAAGCCACCCCTAGGTTTTTCTCACTAACATTTGTAGATGCTCGGCTGCCTGATGAGCTTCTCTCCCTCCTTCTAGACGCCCCCACGCTTGAAAAGTACTCGGACGAGATGCTCGCAGACTTCCCTTCTCCCATCCGCTCATACCTCCTCTCTTGGAAGTTGGTCTTTGATGCTTACTCGACCTCGTCCTTTAAGATCCGCAACGACTTTACCGAGAACCTCAAGACCGACAACTATGTGGCGCCGCTGCTCGACTTTATGTTTGACGTGCTCGGACACTCGGCGGCGCAGGCTCTCAAGCTGGAAAAGGCCAACCTTGGCGTCGAGCAGATCCAGAACTACGATGTTAAGCTCGCAGAGTCTGAACCTGAGGAGAAGAACATGCAGTGGCTGCTGGTGCATCTCTACTATCTGATTCACAAGTATACTCCTGGCTTGTTCCGTGCCTGGTACATCGACTGTCGCTCCAAGAGAACACGCATCGCGGTTGAGTCCTGGACGACCAAGTACTTCTCGCCCCTCATCGTCTCGGACGCTCTCGATGATGTCCAGCAATGGGCAGACAGCCAAGAACCCCCCGCCATGGACGAGCAAGAACTCGTTGTGCGTGTAGCCCGAGCCGCCAGAGAAGTAACCGCCAGCTACGAAGTCGACGATAGCCAAGCCGCCATCACAATCAAGATCCCAGCCAACTTCCCCATCGAGAACGTCTCGGTGCAAGGCCTCAACCGCGTCGCCGTCAGCGAGAAGAAGTGGCAGAGTTGGGTCATGACCACGCAGGGCGTCATCACCTTTTCCAACGGCAACATCATCGACGGCCTGCAGGCGTTCAAGCGCAACATCATCGGCGCCCTCAAGGGCCAGAGCGAGTGTGCCATTTGCTACAGCATCATCTCTACGGATAAGCGCATGCCTGATAAGCGGTGCTCTACGTGCAAGAACTTGTTTCATCGGACGTGTCTGTACAAGTGGTTCCAGACGAGTAACCAGAACACTTGCCCACTGTGCAGAAATCCTATTGACTATATCGGGGCGGACACGGCCAAGAGACGCCAGGTTTAAGTGTGTGGGGTATTCGGGGTATAAAAAGGAGTGAAATAGACGATATAGAAGTTAGAAAGGTGAATTGAATATAACTCGATTGTCACCTACCACGCTACAGGCCATATCTCTCTGTATACCTAGCTATTTTACCACTACCCCATCTCAAAGACGCACAACTAATTCATGTTGACGTCACCATCCTTGTCACGATTCTCCTTCTTATTCTTCTTCTGCTTCTCATCGTCCCCTTCGTATCCTGATTCCCCTCCCTTATCCTTGTCCTTTTCTCCCCCTGCTTTTGCTCTCTTTTCTGTGCCCTTGCCACCGCCACCCGCGGGTATATCGATGGGATCAGACTTCTTGTCTACAGGATAGTCAGAAGGGGAGTAACAAAGATAACAAGATTGGGACCTACCCTTGCCGTTATGAGGGTTGAGCATTTTGAAGTATACTGCAAGCGTGTTGTTATTGTTTTGAGTGTTTAGAATATGTAATATAGATAGCTTGTAGATCTGGAAAGATGGTCGACGTAGAAATGAGTTATATATGTTTGAGATGTGAAAGTGAATATTTGGTTGACACGACTTGATGGTGTCGTCGGTTTGTGAGACCAAGATCAGGTGAACATGCCAAATAGGGCTGCGATGAGATGGCGAGTGTGACGGTGATAAAGTTTGTTCGAGTCTATGCATGTTCAACGTGTCGAGCCAAGGCATTTATGATTCAGGGCCTGTATTTGTCAGTTTGAGCATGGGGGAATTGACAGAGGAAACTGACCTGTCCGGCTGAGAGTCTTTGGCTGTCATAGCGGACTAAAGAAGCGACAAGCTCTCTGAATTCAGCATCCACGTCTGGAAGGATCGCATCCCAGGAGCGTGAAGGAAACACGGTCCAGAGCTGGAAGGGAGATATCTTAAACTCCTTTGCCTCAGGCCATGTCTCCGGGGTAGGTGTCCCAATGGTCTTGAAGATACTAAGAATCAGTCCCAGTTGGTTTCCATCCTCATGCACGGCACGAGACTCGAAGATGGGCTTGGGCGGATCTCGAATGGCCTCTGAAATCATGACGCCCATCCCCCACATGTCTACTTCTGGCCCGTATGACTTATTTCCGAAGAGAACGTCTATCGCTCGATAGGGTCCTGTTCCGATGTCGAGGATCTTGTCGTCATGTGGCTCAGATTGGACCGAGAACTCGGGGTGCCATGCAGTGCCAAAGTCAGAGAGATAGGCTGGGCCGGTAGGAGAAGCTAACAGAATGGCAGATGGCTTAATGTCTCGATGTATGATTCCCTGCGCGTGGATATCCTCTAACCCCTGAAGGACATCTCTGAAGATTGAACGAGCCGCGTTCATGGGAATGGGACCTTTGTCGAGAAGGTCGGTGAGGGTGTAAGGCATGAAGGGAAAGACAAGGACGAATTGCTGCTCTTGGTCGCGGAAGGTGTCGAGCAATTCAATGCAGGGAGACCGCAGAGTCTTGAGAATCCTAGCCTCTCGTTGAGGGTTGTGCGGCTCGATGTTCTGGTAGGCGACAATGACCTTGAGAGCCTTGTCGCCGGAGCGATAGACCTCAGATGTGACACCCTCAGAGATGGGATGGCAGTTTCGATAGGGGCCAATGCGAACACCAGATTCCTCCTCAACCTCAGTCTCGTCATACTCTGGGGTATCATGTCTGGGCAGCGGTGTCGAGGTCGGCTGACAGGCGAGGTTGTACTCCTCCTAGGCGTTGTCAGCGGTTCCCGAGCCCTGAGCTGCCGCGAGAGGCTGCATCGCGGCGCACCTGAGTAGAAGATATCTGGTAGGCGGCCTGTTCTATGGCGATGGCCTCACTCATGCTAGTCGTGGCCAACGAGTCTTGGCTGGGGAGTGCATGTAAGCGGTCTATGAGAGGCATTGGTAGGGGTCTGTCTGCCTGCTTACATCTTCTGGATGGTCTCGTACCGTTGAGAGGCCGAGAGCGCGGCTTTCCATTCAGGCAACCCGACAGACGCCATTGTTTGCTAGAGAGAGTCAGGCCTATACCCGAGCACCCGTGTCTCAACCGGTTTGGTGTTACTATTCAACGGTCAAGCGTGGTGTGGTCCCGTATACCAGCATACAATTGGGCATCCGGCCGGTCAATTGCGGTCGATAGAATGTAGAGAATCCCAATCTCCCCCGCTTTGACAGCTCAATGGCTCCCGCAGATGAACAAGGGGCAAAGATCGGCCTAAGCTAGGGTTGTCTCAAAGGGTTGACGTAGGAAGGTATTTGTGGATGTATCCCTAGAGCTGAAGCAAGACGCGGGAGCTGGCCCGCAATTTCGCCCAGCAGAAACAAGGCCCTAAGATTGGACGGGAGCAGGGGTATAAGTTTGCTGTCGCAGTGTTAAGAATAATGCTGTAATGCCCTTATTGAAACTTCGTTTCGCGTGTTGTGGGAGCTACAATAAGGAGGTACCTTGGTCGTGAGGTCATGCTTCTGTCCTCGTGACCTCGGCTCGGGAAAAGTACCTGGACCAAGAGAAAGTGAAGCTCCCCCCGTGCTCCCGCATCTTCTCCCCGTCTTCTCGAAGCCCACCAACCAAAAGCTTCATCCCACAGCTTCACCCAACCAACGGCATCCAAGCTTCTAGCGTTGGGTCCACCGCTGCCAGCCCGGTCAAGCCTATTCGAGGCGAGGCCCAGTCACCAGCCGAGAATCAGAGCCCAGCCCCAGCCGCCTGTCTTCGCCTTGGCCTTGTCCTTCTGTCTACCCGTTGTCAGCGAGCTCCGTCTTGCTTCCAAGATTCTATTCTTCCAACCTCGCACAGCATCGGCCTGGATCTGCACACAAGAGCCGCGTAATAGCTTTCCCCTTTCTTCCGACTCGTCCCATCCTCCCGTCGACATTGTCACCTGCGACATGACCTTTCTGGTCTATTAACCTACCTATCCGTCTTGTCCGTCACTACGCTTGCTTGCTTCCCGACCAACCGGCCGACCCATCATCACCGAACCAAGCAGAACCTCCCTGTCGCCTTGTTCGTCAACCCCGAAGCTTGACCGACCCCTCTCGCTCGCCCTCGGCCTCATCGTCATGCGCATCTTGTCCTCGAGCCATTAATCGTATACTTAATTATCTCCCCCTTACGTCCGCACCTATATATAATTCCACCATCCGTTTGCGCCGCGCCGCTCCCCAAATCGGTCCACCATGGAAGACATGGCAAGGGCCGAGTATCCCGCCATGCTGGTGAGGCAATCCCCGTCCACAGCCAAGACTACGGCGCTGCAAAATGCAAGACGCAGAGTCGAGTATCGAGCTTTTGCTGATCTGCTTCTTTGCGCAACTCATAGGCAGCTCTCCAGCCCGGCCAGGCGGTTCATACCCTCTCAGATCGAGTAAAGCGCATGTCCCGCATCAATATTGAAATTGCCGACTGGCTCCAGGTACGCCGGCCTCTCGAGATGGATGCCAATGCCCAAGCAAAGACATGGGGCCATCCTGTTCCATCCAGACGGCATGCTAACCCTCAGCTTAGGAGCGCCGTCGCGTCGAGGAACAGTATGCTCAAGGCTTGCGCAAGCTCACTGCCTTCAAGGTGCCCAATGCTCAGTCTGAACTCGGGTGAGTCTAGCCGCTTTGCAGTATCATGATGGCTCGCAGGCTCACAGTTGCCATAGTGTCTTCCAGGCCCCATGGAACCGAATCATCGACTCGGTCGAGACCATCGCCCACTCTCACCATCTGCTCGCCGATCGAATCGAGAAGGACATTGAGCATCCCCTACGCAACTTTCACATTCGCAAGGACTTCCAGAACATGAACACCATGTCCAACAACCTAACCACCGTGGCAAAGGACCTCGAGGAGGCTCAGGAGCGGTCCGACAAGCTGAGCAAGAAGGGAGGTCGTGCCAACACCCAAAAGGTCGACGCCGCCTCGTCCAAGCTAGAGGCTGCTACCGGACAGTGGGAGTCGCAGGCGCCCTTCATCTTCGAGTCCCTCCAGGCCCTCGACGAGTCGCGGGTCAACAATCTGCGTGATCTCCTCACCCAGTACCAGACCCACGAGTCCGACCAAGCCCAGCGCGTCCAGGAGAATGCCGTCGAAACACTTGCGCTCATGCTCGAGATCGATACAGACAAGGAAATCCAGTCATTTGTGAGCAGGGCCACCCAAGGCAGGGCAAAACTTCCCACGAGGACTTCAACTCGACAGTCGTCCGTTGTCGGCACCACGCCCTCGACGCCGGTGCCCCCAAGCACCGCTGGTAGCACCAATGCGCCCACCCCAAGCATCCAGGCGCCTCCTACCCCTGTTGCCGCCTCATCTACCGTTCCCGACGACGATGTGAGCGAGAACAATTCGGTTCCACAAGAGCCCAAGCCAGGTAAGTCGGCTCGTTAGCATGTTTTAGGCTTGGCTAACACCTTGAAGGCGGCAAACTTCGTCGTCTCGGTACCATGTTTGGTGGACGAAGGCGACAGAGCATGCACGCAGGTTTTGGTCAATTATCCCCTCAAAAGGGCGGCCCTAGCTTCGGCAGGTTGGGAACCAGCCACAGCCATCATGACCGCGGTGTCTCGCCAAGAGGCTCCTCGACTAACCTGCAGGAGCATCACCGGTTGTCCTCTCTAGCAGAAGCACCTGATGTGCCCAAGCTGCCCGCGAATGTCGACCAACCACCCAAGCCTGAGCCCACACCGCACGAGAACACGAACGGGGTGTCACACAATGAAGGTCTTATGGATAGCCCGATCCCGCAAACGACTGCAGGCACGGTCAATGGCAACCATGAGCCCGATTTGTCAGATGTCCAGCCGCCACCAGGGCCTCCTCCTTCTCACAAGCCAGAGGAGCAGCAATCGACCCCTGCGGCAGCCGCAGCTGGAACCAAGGATTCAGAAGGTTTCACTGTGCCGCCGCCGATGAACGACCCCATCTCACAAGCTCAAAGAGAGGCCCAGCAGGAAGCAGGTGAAGACCCTGAACAGCTGCTCAAGGTCAACATTCAGCAGACGCCAGTAGAGGAAGAGGACCCAGAAGCCAAGCTCGCCGCGTTGTCGAGTGTTGCCAATAGCCTCAAGATCGGACCGGCCACTCGTCGCACAGGCACTATAAGAGGTCGCCGTGACGTCCGGCACACCGTCTACGTCCCACCACCTAGTATGCCCGAGAGCGGTACCGATTCCTCCGTGGGCGGGTTCCCTGTGTCGCCTTCATTACCCGCTACATCCTTCACCAAGTCCGGCACCGTCGCTGCGCTAGCATCCGAAGCCAGCATTGCTGGAACTTCAGATACACAATCTGTGCGATCAGGCAACTCATTGGGAAGCCTTGCCCACCCCAAGCATCCTGATATGACGGCTCCTGGTCTGAACTCATCCATTATTGAGAGTGTCTCTGCTGTCTTTGAGGAGGGTGGTATCAAGTCTGCATCCATCACTGGCGAGGTTGCGTTTGTCAACAACCCCAGTGATTCAGGCGATGTAAAGAGTAAATTGCCGCATGAATTCGTCAAACACATATATTCACATGAGACAGATTACGAAACCATCCGTATCAACAACTTCGCGGCACTTGAACGCATCGGACCTAACCGCATCTTCGTACAAAACTCGTCGGTTGAAAACCACGAACAGTTCTCCCTCGATGTCTCCCATCTCACCAAAACGAACACGGCATTCTCCTATCGGGTATTTGCTGAGGATTCTGGAAGCCCCGCGCTCGGTCAGCATGCGCCCTTGCTCCTGAAGCTTGCATGGAAGCCTCAAGGAGACAAGCTCGGCTTGCTACTGCAATATCAGCTCAACCCGTCCTTCAAGTTCTCTGCTCCTGTAACGTTACACAACGTGGTCATTGTGGCGACGTATGAGGGCCGGTCAAGCGGCGCTCAGACGAAGCCTGTGGGAACACACCTAAAGGACAAGCACTTGGTGTACTGGCGGGTAGGCGATGTGACGCTCACCAACGATGCGCACAAGATTGTGTGCCGTATCATCGGCGCCGAGGGCACCGAGCCCAAGCCCGGACATGTTGAGGCCAGGTGGGAGTACACACCTTCCGGAGATGATGTGGTAGGAAGCGGCATCTCCATCTCGCGACTTGACGAGGGCAAGGGCAAGGCGAAGGAGCTCACAGAAGATGACCCCTTTGCCGACGACAGCGCGAGCACGGAGCAGAAGTGGGTTGACGTGCCGGTGGTGAGAAAGCTCGTCAGCGGCAAATACGAGGGTCGGTAAGGGCCATGAGCCAGGAACTAAACCTTGAGGTGTGATTCCCAAAGTGCATATGCATGGATAGAGAGGCCCGAGGTGGACACTGAACATGTCGTTCCTGGGGCGGCGCATTGAATAGCGAGCGTGATGGGAGGATAGCCTCCCCTTCTTGGGTTTACTTTCACTCCTTTTTTCTTTTCCTTTTTGCTATCTTTGTATGTCATACTGTCTCTTGTCTTTTTTGTATGGGTTATTGACGGCTGGATGGATTGGAGCGTGAGAAGGGTAGTAGTAGTATTTTTTTTGGTTGAAAAGCTGTACCTCGTGTAGTCTCTATGACTCGACAACAATGTTTATATCTCGACAATATCAAGACTCGCTTGCTTGGTTTTGTCCAATTGTACCATATAGTACACGACCTCTTCTTGGTACTTTCTTTGCATTTAGCTTTCGCTACGTCTATACTATTTCCCTTTTGACCCTGCCTATAAACGCTCCGGTCCGAAATACTCCAAAACGACGCTGTGCGTTATTGCCCTTTCCTTTCGCTGTTGCAGCGGTGGTGGGCTATACATAGATCTGGGATACAAAATGGAATGCGCGTCGTGTGTGACACTGATAATATGTACAGGTGTGAGCGTGATGGCTGGAGGCATCAAAAGACTCGGGGGCTTCAACCCCTGTCTACTCAGACTTGTCGGCATTTTCCTTGGCCTTTTGGCTCTCTTGGCCCTTCTTCCACTTGGAAAACTTCTCGCCTAGGTATCGCCACGTCCGTGACAAGCCGCCCATCACTAGTCCCTTTATGCTCTGTGTTGTGCTGGGCCAGTTGACTGTGTGCTTGACCACGGTGCGCACCGTCTCACGCAAGTTCTCAGGGTCATCCGTAGCGATGCGCCGCTCAAACACGCCGCCCTGCATACGATGAACAGCGCGACTTTCTTCGTCAGAAGTGGCTTTCATCAGCTCATTGAATTCGCCACGGGGGATGCCAAACTTCTTCTGGTACTGGAAGTAGAGGCGAGAGCGGAAGGTCTGTGGAAGACGCCGCACCATGTTACCGCGACGGATGGGATCCATGTCCTGCTCAAGGGTGTTAATCGCCTCAGGGTTGAGGATCCAGTCTTGGTCGCCGATACGGCAGGGACCAGAAAAGTCGACGTTGGGAAGTGTCTTGACTAGGGGCGCATAAAGGCGGCGGAAGTGGACAATGTTGTTGTCAACAATGTTTGTTACCTTGCTCTTATTCTCGGTGGGGAGAGCCATACGAGGGTCGCCAAGGTAGCTAAGGCCGGCGATAGTGCTGTAAAGCTGGGCCTCTGTGAACTTAGGGGGCAAGAGAAGTAGGGCAGTTCGAACAGCAGCGATCAAGTTGTGTTGGTTTGCGAGTCGCACACGGGGGTGGTCGCGGAGGATCTTGACGGGCTTCTGGAGACGGCCTGCAAGGTACAGGCTCTCCCAAGAAGAGAGATCAGTAACGAGGTTGTCAATACTCGTGACGCCGTACTTGATGAGCATGCCATTCATCTCAATGTACGGGTTGAAGTAGACCCCGGCTCCCCAATTTTGCACGCGCGAGACAAAGGCGGACCCCAACGATGCGATACCGGAGTAGTGATCGCGATGTTGCTTCATGTTGATCGAATGCCAGTGCTGAGTGTGTGTCACTCCAAAGATGAAGTCAATCATCTTAGGAGAGCCCTTTTGCGACTTGACGAGCGCTTCAGGTGGGTTAGGGTGAACGGCGCGGAAGGCGGCATCGGAGATGCTCGGCTTGGAAACCTCTTGAGGAAACACACCAGAGCCGTATGCGAAGCAGTAGACAATGGGGGCATTGAACTGCCGCAGCATCAGACGCAGAGCCTCCTTCAGCTCATAATTAATGATCATGTGTTGGTTCGCGCCGAAGAGACGATGTGGCAGGTCGTCAAAAGACTTTATAGATGTGTCGAGGTCTTCCCAGTCGCTGCTAAAGACATTAATCTTGCTGCTGCTGGACTTGGAAGTGGAGGATGCGCTGCTCGAAACGGACGTGTCGGAGTCTGTCGTCGAAGGTGCGGGACTCTCGGAATCGCCGGGGCTATCGGGCCGCCTCGTCGAGGTTGACGACCATCGTGACGAGATTAACGACGAGTTGGAAGGTTTCGAGTAGGGTTGACGGGCGCGGGGGGTTCGAAGGGATATAGCTCGGGTGGTCACGGAGGACTAGAAGTTGTTAGAGGGAGACCTAGAGAAGAGGTAATATTAGAGCTCACCCTGAGGCCAATTGAGGCCATTGCGTATGATGAGATGAAATCTATTATCAACAAAAAGTGTCTGGGTACGACTATGGCTCCAAGATGAGGTCGAGGGAGAGTAAGGGCAGCTCAAGCTGCAACGGCGTTGAGACTGCCTAGTCGCATACTCGATCCGGAATCGGGGAAGGGAGGGTCAAGAGATCTCAGAGCAAGGTCCCCCAATGGCAGTCGCAGAAGAATACGTCAGTGGATACAAGACAAGAGCTTCTCCGTGCAAGACAGACGGAGACTGCAAAAGATCGTCGGGGTTGGCTTTGGAAAGCTGAGCTTTTCTGCAAGCGATGGATGAAAATACCTTCCCGTCACTCCCCTCCAATGCCGAGCGGATGGAAAGGTGTGGGTCACGAGCACAAGGAACGGTTGCGGGATGGCCAATCACGTGTCCTCTTGACTGCGGGAACAGGGTCCCCTCCCTCCCGTCCAGGTACGTACCGCTACTGGCCGAGGTGGGATGATGGATGCTACGTCACTTGGCGATATGACCTTGGCAGATGGAGCTTGCGAGACGGAAGACGGGAGTTGGTAAACAAGATGCGTCATTGACCGAGGAGATGGTTCCTGGTTTGCTTTTAGCTGTGCTGATTGGGTTAGGGACAAAGGGGTTTGTTTTTTATCCACGTGGTTGACACAATGCATCACAAGTCAAGGGCGTGACAATGAACTTGAAGCTTTGGAGCTGGAGGGATTGAAGCTTCATGTCTCGCTACCTTGTTTCTCAGCCCTTGCAGACCAATGAATGGAGCCAATTCCATGTTTAATACACCTAAAACCATTGGTCATACTTACTAGGACGATTAAGGGGAAATCTATAACGTCGATTCCCTAAAAAGGTTGTCATATCTGTACAGTATCTTCGCAAATATCCAGTGAGTGGCAAACCTCAATGCCCAAGTAATTGTACGCGGCACGCGCCAACGCAAGACTAGGCATGCAAAGAGTATTTAAACATATGGATCTATAAAACTACCTACTTTCAAAACCACACTTTGTTCCTGGATGCCAATTTCATCGCAACTGCTCAACCTTCACAAGGTAGTTACCCTGGACTAATGGCGCGAACTGAATTTGGATAGCTGTTTCTGACATTCATGCCGACCTGCCGACTGTACCGTTCTGCATGTCAATTGAAGAAAAGAATTGGCTCTCTATCGCAATTAATTAGCTCTGGATGATCCCTAGATCCAAATCTCATCATTCATAAGGCACCAACATGCTGGCAAGCTGCCCACTCAATATGGATCACGTGACTCAACAGCTGCTGTGGTGATCACAAACAATGCAATCAGGGATCGCGCTTCCCGTCTCATAAGCAGCAACCTCACCACCCGCCACAGAAATGCGCGCCCATACGCCCGACGGCTCTGGAGGCCGACGAGCCTCTTCTAGCAACAGGTTTCGAGCCAGCACTTCCGCCATCGGGCGCCCCCAGACCTCTCTAAGAGAGTCCAGGGTAAGTCAACAACATTCCAAACAAAACAAACATTAGTTTTGCCATCACCACCACCATCGGCATTCTGACTTGGGGCATTTGTAGATATCCTCATTTCGAGCGAGTACTCAGCCGACATACAACCTGTTCACTGGCGAATCAAACCTCCCTCGTCCTTCCTCCCGACAAGGCCACACCGCCGAGTCTGTCCGCCCGGGTTCACGCGACAGTTTTAAAGAGAATATGGCGCCGCCCGATGCCGACGAGTATGAAAAGTACAGGAAGGAGATCGAGGCCTTGAAGGCCGAGATTGGTACTCTTCAATATCGCATGCAAACATCTGAACAAGAGAAGGAGATTGCTCTGTCGCAGCACAACAGCAAACTCGAGCAAGCGCGCCGACGAGAGCAAGATGAGGCACAGCAGCGCCAGGCCGCCGAGGCCGAGCGTGAAAAGGCGGTGAGCCAAACCGAATCGCTTCGAAAGGAATTGGAAGAGTTGAAAGAGAACATCGAAGGCGACAAGAAAGCCCTGGAGCGAAAAGCCCGCGAGGCAGAGGACGAAGCCCGCCTACTGCAGGAACAGTTGGAGGACTTGTCCACGGCCAAGGAGGACGCTGCGCGCATTGCTGATCGAAAGGTTACCGACCTGGAAATGCAGATTGCCGCATCACAAAAGTCGCTACAAGAGTATGAGCAGGAGCTCGATCAACGAGAAAACGTTCTCCAGCAAGCCCAGGCTCAGCTGGCGGAGAAGGACGCGCATATCGGCAACCTCGAGGCGGACGTGCTCCGACTAAAGGCACAGAGTGGAGATGCCGAGACGATGGAGATAATCAGACAAGAACTGTCGGAACAGGTTCACCATATTCGACGTCTTGAAGCAACCAACCGCGACCAGCTTTCCGAACTTAAGCACCTACGAGCGTTGAGCAAGGCGGTCGAGGTCGTCGAGGAGGAGAAGCGAAGCCTGCAGCGCAAGCTCGAGGCTGCCGAAATGGTCGAGGCAGAGCTTGCTGAGGCCCGTATTCAGCGACAAAGACTCGAGGATGAGCGATTGGCCTGGTCGGCGTACTTGAAGAATGCGTCTGAGACTGGTGACAACGAGTTTGACTCCCCAGAGGCTATGGCAAGGGCACTTGTTCAGGAGCGTCTGACTACAGCGTCGTATGTGGAAAAGTTGGGCGCTCTGCAGGCCGAGGTGACGGCAACTCAGAACACGGTCCGGACACTACAAGACGAGAGGGCTCAACTCAAGAGTGAAGTTGAGAATGCAAAGACATCAGCCAACGCCAACAACGCGGACAAGGCTCGGCTACGGCTGGAACGGCAACGCGCTCTGGCTGTCAAGGAGGTGGAATACCTTCGAGCTCAGCTCAAGACTTTTGATACCGAGGACGAGACAGTCCAGCCAGAACAGTTTGATGAAGCCCGCGCGAAGAGAGTTCAAGAGCTCGAGGATCTCGTGGACAAGTACAAGATGGAAGTGCAGAGTCTGCACGCTGAGCTGTCATCGGTGGAACCGTCTGCTACAGGCACACCGCCGCCTAAAGCTGGCAGCAAACGCTCCCGACCCGAGGATGACAATGCTCACGAGCAGCTTGGACAGCTTGCGCGCAAGAACCGCAAGCTGCAGGAGGAGCTGTCTGGCTTCCAGACCAAGGTGGCGTTGCTGGAGAAGGACCTGTCAGCCAACCGGGAGCAGCTGAAGGCTGCGAAGCAACAGACGCAGACCCGTGTTCTCTCCCTCAAGTCCAACCCTACATCGGACTATGAAGCGATCAAGCGGTCTACTCTGGAGGCCCTCCAGAAAGAGAACCAAGACTTGCTGGCGACCCTTCGTTCAAAGACTGGCAACTCGTCAGTTCCCATGATTCCCACCTCTGTGCTTTCAGCAATGGAACGTGAGATTGCGGCTGCCAAGGCCGAAACTGCGTCGGCCCAAAAATCCGCGCGGCGTCTCAAGGAAGTCTGGGGGTCCAAGTCGCAAGAGTTTAAGGAGGCTATCTTCTCGACTCTTGGCTGGACCGTTACCTTTATCCCGAACGGCAAGATGCGGGTCGAGAGCACATTCTACCCCTCACAGACGGACGAACATGAGAACTCGATCGTCTTTGATGGTGAACGGGGAACGATGAAGGTGGGAGGTGGCCCGCGAAGTGCTTTTGCGAGAAGAATCAGTGATCAGATTGGGTTCTGGGTGAGGGAAAAGGGGTGCATCCCTGGCTTCTTAGCAGCGTTGACGCTGGAGTTTTACGAAGAACATACACGGGCGTCCAAGCCTTGAGGGCAATGTCGGCAGTGGGATAATGCTAACCGGGATGGATGAGATGACGACCTATACCCTTGTACATGTAGCCATTTACGTTATCTAGGAGTGCTGGTGTAGACAGACACTCGAGGCTTGAGTGGGGAGTTTGAACTGCTCAAAGGCATTATTTGCCAGGCGTTTTGTGTTTAATTGTTGATGTTTTGGTATTCCTTTTGGACAAGTATTGGTCGTGCGAGTTTCGTTACTCTAACCTCTGTGTTCAAGCCTAGATACCTGACTTGTCGACATCTCGCGCTGTTGGCCCATATGGATCTAAACGAGACCTTCCTGCTGACCTGCATGTCTTGCTTCAGCCTCAATATTGCGTACGCAGTCATTGCCATTCCCCGCCTCCCGCTTCTTAACGGACCACCCCGTCAACGCTTTCGCAATCCTCCTGCCTACTTGAGTATGCTGTGCTACACGGCAAATTAAATAACAAACTCATGTGCAACTCGGAAGACGCTATATATATCTTGTTATGCTTAAAAGCCAACAAGGTACAGTAGTGATCGTGTTCGTAAGCGCATGGCTCCTCCCGCGCACCCCTGTTGTGCTTTTCCAACGAGGCAGTGCGGGTCAAAGGTGCAGAGTCGAATACGGCGTGCCGCCTCGCCGTGCCGCTTCGGAAAGGAAGTTGTACGTAACGTAGAAGAAAACAATGTGATTGTTTGGTCAAGGGGCTTAGTTGCGTCTTATATGCAAGCCCACGGTGCTGAGTGCCGTGAGGCCATACACGGGACGTATACTCTTTTTGATCTACGAGTCTAGAATGGCAGGGGATCTACGGAGGATACATGACAGCCAACCATGCAAGCCTGGCTGCTTACGTCCCGCTCTTCCGGGCTGTATCGGATGCCTGCCTGCCTCGCTTTCAACTCCGCCTGGTCCGATCGTGAATCACAGAATGTGTTTCTCGCCCGGCGGTTGCCTCTCTGGTAAAGTCGGCACTGTCTGTGAAACAATGGGGGCTGGCGGCCATTCATATCCCATGAAAGTCATGACTGGGGGTAGGGGGATATAGAATGCGATTGCATGTAATAGAACGGAGCACATATAAGAACCCTCGTTTCTTGTCCTCGAGTTGGACTCTTTTTTCCACGAAAGTAAGCTGTACAGAAGCTTGCTCTTCTTCACTGGCGACTTGACCATGCGCTTCTCCACCGGTAAAGTGGCGGTTCTCGCCTTGGGTTTGTGGCTCTTTTGTCTTACTGGAGAGACATTAGCTGACAGTAACACTAGCTTTATGCCAGTCTACCTACGCCTACGGTCTCAAGGCAACCATCCTAGCGGATACGAACCGCGACGGAAAGGTTGACGTCAAGGGCGACTCCGACATCAAGGCCAAGACTACTTGGACGCCCGAGAGGGGAGCCTTGTTTCTCGCCAACATTGGCGACACGAACCAGCGATGCTCCAAGATATGGGGCCCCAGTCAAGAAATCTCCCTTTTAGATGGCGAGGGCTACTTGGATGAGTGCAACGACGCTATCGGCAACGTGCAGCGCAACCCCAAGTACCTCGCCCCCCTGCGGACGCTCCCTATCGCAAAGCTCAGTGCTTCTGCCAAGGGCAGGGTTCACGTCACAAACAAGGTTGCCGCCAGCAAGGTTCGCATCTTTGTCAAGGAGGGAACTGAGTGGACGTACGTGGGTGCCAACTACACCTTCACGGCAGAGGACCTCAGGGGTGGTCTTGAGCTGGGCATCGATGCTCGTGATGTCCGTCGACCCAAGGGATGGGACGGCAAAGCTCAAGTTCACTTTACTGTCTCGGACGGAGCCCAGAAGGCGACTGATTCTGTTGCCCTCCGTGTTGCTCCTGTCCTGACGCATCACCATGTGCAGCCCGCCGAGAGAGTGTTTAGCACGGGTGCTGATGAAGACATCATCCAGGGCAGATTCGTCGCCGACTTGGAAAAGAATGCTGCTGCTGCCGGCATTGACGAGCCTGTCTTTTTATTTGACAACGGCGACATCTGGACTCAGGACTTCTTTGAGCCTGGATACACGAGCATCCCTGGACCCGATGGACCTATTGTTCTTCGAGTCATGATCCGGTCTGTGCAATCTACTCGTTTTTCTGGTCGAGACGTCTTTCACCAGCTTCGCAATGACAAGGTTGGCGCTGTGCAGCACCATGGAGACGGCGACACCATCGACTCTACTGGTAACTTGGAGACGATCCCTCCTTACAAGTACAAGGGGAAGAACTATCCCGCCGGTCGTATCATCCAGGGTCAGTGGGAGGGACGAAAGCCCCTCATGTTCAACTTTCTCAAGGCCCAGCAGGTTCAAGACCCTGTTGCTCTCGACACGGCTTGGCTCGCCGTCGGTCACGTCGATGAGTTTCTCCAGTTCCTGCCTTCTGACAATGAGCGGGGATGGGTCCTCGTGGTTGATGATCCCGTTGCTGGTGTGGAACTCCTCAAGAAGGCTTCCAGGGAGGGACATGGCAGTATGAAGGCTCTCTCGCGACCTCACCTCCCTGGCGAGGACCCAGTGGAGTACTGTCTTCCCAAGGAGACCATCGACCAGGTTCTCAAGCTGAAAAAGTTTGAGAGTATCAACAAGATGGCTGCTCAGCGCATCGAGGGCAATATCGCCATCCTCAAGCGTGAGACTGGCCTCACAGATGATGAGATCTTTCGCGTTCCTGCGACGTTCTACTACGCGTTCTCTGATGGCTGGACATGCAATATCAGCCCGACCAACTCGACCAACCCCGGCGCCATCCCGACTCCAGGTCCCTCTTCAACTCCAGGTCCTTCCACTGGTCCTTCCCTCAGCAAGAAGGCTGTTGGTGGTGGCCCGGTCTTCAAGGCCAAGTCCATCATCGAGGCAGCTCAACCCCGTGGCCGTGTTCACATTGGACGGCGCGAGGTGGACGAGAAGAACCAGCTCGTAGCCTTTTACCCAGGCACTGTCAATGGTGTCGTCTTGGCAGACTCATTTGTGCTGGCTCCTAAGCCTTGGGGTCCGGTCATTGACGGCGAGGACATTATCGCTAAGGCTGTGCAGGAGACGTATGCGAGGGCGAGCTTTAATGTGACGTTCCAGGATGACTGGTTCTCGCATCACGTGGGCATGGGAGAGGTTCACTGCGGCACCAACACGTGGCGCACTACTGACACCAAGTGGTGGTGATGTTTTTGTACATGAACTAGCAAGGCAGATAGATATGAACACGAGGCACATGGCAGAGGAATTCACTTTGAGTAAATAGCATCATAGTTTCGTAACAGTTGGACATGAGGAACAACATGTACTTGATGGCCTATGGCTGTCTAAGATATCTAGAGTGGTCTATCCAAGATAAGTAAGTACAATAAGAAGTTTAAAGAAACATTATCCTCGAGAAAAAGGCGTCATCATGATCCATCTACTCAGACTCCTCCTCATCGTCACCGCCGTTGGGGCAGACGCGGTTGAGATGGACGTCATCCAGCTGGATGTAGAAGGCGGCGGGGTTGCTCTTGCACGAGAGCTCAAAGGACAGGACGGCCGTGTCGCTCGAGGGGACGACGGTGTTGTCGCGCTGGACGTAGGTGTTCCAGGCGTTGGCGTCGTAGAAGGGGTCGAAGTCGTCAAAGTTGGAGCCGTCGAAGCGGACGAGGATGTCGCACTCGTAGAAGGGGAGGTGCTCGCCCTTGGCGACGTGGTACCAGTAGCCGAGGTTGTAGGTGGCGCCGGGGACGAGGCCGGTGACGGTCTGCGTGATGCTGGCCTTTCTGTTGCCTTGGGGCCAGCGGAGGAAGCTGTCGAGATGTTAGTATCTTGCATAGTTGAGGTGTGAGAGGTGAAACTTACGCAGAGCTGTCGCCAGAGTGGCTGGGTCGGTTCTTGGAGTTGGCAACGACACCGGACTTGGCCCTGTAGGTCCAGAAGGTGAAGGCCTCGTCACCCTCGAAGCCACCGGCGTCAACAGCGTTGGCAGTGAAGCAAGCAGGGGCCTCGCTGGTAGTGGTAGACTCGGCAGTGGTAGTGGTGGACTCGGCGCTGGAGGTGGTGGTGAAGTCGGTGGTGGTAGGGGCAGCAGTGGTGGAGGCGGACTCAGTGGAGGAGGCAGTGGTAGAGGCAGTGGTAGAGGCAGTGGTAGAGGCAGTCTCAGAAGCAGACTCTGAAGCAGTGGTAGAGGCAGACTCGGTGGAGGAAGAGGCAGACTCGGAAGCAGACTCAGTAGTAGAGGCACTCTCAGTTGTGGAAGCAGACTCGGTGGTGGAGGCAGACTCAGTCTCGGAGGCGGACTCGGTAGAGGAAGAAGCAGACTCCGAGGCAGTGGTAGAGGCAGACTCAGAGACATACTCAGTGGAAGAAGAGGCCGACTCAGAGGCAGTCTCGGAAGTAGAGGCAGACTCGGAGACAGTCTCGGTGGTGGAGGCGGTCTCGGTAGCAGAGGCAGACTCAGTTGTAGAGCCAGACTCAGTGGCGGTCTCAGTAGCAGACTCAGTGGCGGTCTCAGTAGCAGACTCGGTGACAGTCTCAGAAGCCGACTCAGTGGTAGAACCAGAGGCAGAGGCAGTCTCGGTAGCAGAGGCAGAGTCGGTGGCCGAGTCGGTAGCAGACTCGGTGGCGGACTCTGTAGCAGTCTCAGTGGCAGAGTCGGTACCAGTAGCAGAGTCAGTACCAGTCTCAGTAGCAGACTCGGTAGCAGAGTCTGTGGCAGTCTCAGTCACGGACTCGGTAGCAGTCTCAGAGGCAGTCTCGGTGGCAGAGGCAGAGTCGGTACCAGTCTCGGTAGCAGGCTCAGTAGCAGTTTCAGTAACGGACTCGGTGGCAGAGTCGGTGGCGGACTCAGTAGCAGAGTCAGTACCGGTCTCGGTGGCAGACTCAGTAACAGTCTCAGTGGCAGAGTCGGTGGCAGAGTCGGTGGCGGTCTCGGTAGCAGTCTCGGTGACAGATTCAGTGCCAGTCTCGGTAGCGGACTCAGTCTCAGTCTCAGTGGCAGACTCAGTAGCAGTCTCGGTAGCAGTCTCAGTCACGGACTCAGTAGCAGTCTCAGAGGTGGTGGCATCGCTGCCAGAAGTGGTAGCCTCCTGAGTGGTAGCCGCAGTGGTGGGAGAAGAGACAGGCTCGCGGATATCGCCGTCACCAAAGTCAAGTCTGTAGTCGTTGATGTTCTGAGGAGTGACCTGGTTGGAGATGAAGATGGAGTCGATGAAGAGAGCAGCCAGACCACCAGACGAGCAGCTGGCGCGGATGGACAGAGGAGCCTGCGAGGCAGGGACGCTGGTGGATACCAGAGCGGTGTTGTAGATGGCAGTGGAACCGGTGCTGTAGATGAAGGTGGTGAAGAACTGCTGAGAGCCAATGTAACCCTCGAGAGTGCAGATGTTCTGGGTGGTGGGGGCAGTGAGGATGAAGTAGAAGAAGCGAACCGTGTAGGGCGTCGCAGTGTTGAGGTCCGACAGCTCCTGGCTCAGGCTGGCCGTGTCGCCGGCGACAGCCTGTCGCTTGTGCTTGGTGGGGGTCGAGCTGACGGTGAACTTGACGCAGTTGTTGTCGTTGCTTCCGTCACCCTTGTAGCCTCCGGTCTGGCTGCCCTCGACGTTGCCAGAGGTGGTGAAGTTGGGGATGTCGCTGGGGTCCTCGGGGTTGAGGTCATGGATGCCACCGTTCTTGCAGACGTTCTTGATGATGCGAGGGCCAGTGGTCTCGGTCGAGGACGACGAGGCGCCAGAGGAGGTCTCGGTGGCAGAACCAGTGGCAGAGGTAGACACGGTGTTGCTGGGTCTGCAAGGACCGGCCATGGCAAGGTCGAGGCTGCCGGAGAGGGCGAGAGCCGCCAAGGCGACGAAGGAACGCATGATGTAGGAGGGGATTAACGAATGAATGAACGACTGAGTGAGAGAGTAGAACGAGTGAATGGCCGAGTTGGACGGTTGAAGCCTCAAAAACCTCTCTTCCTGAAGGATGGGAGAGAGGAGAGAGAGGTAGGATATATACCAGAGCCAAGACCAACGATGTTGAGCTATGAGCTGACTTGCCAATAACCCCCCCAATAACCTGTCTAAACTTACCCCTAAGTTTGTCAATAATTGTAAAGCTCGTTGCTTATCGGGATCCGTAAAATGTCATGGAGATGATCTTAATCTGGCGACGCAGCTGACGCCTCTCGAGTCCGTTGACCAAGCTATTGGATCTAAGTGCGCCGCCAGATCCGCAAGGCGACGGGCTTGATACCTCGTAAGGGAAACGCCATTTTGGGTGGCTTGAGAAAAAAGAAGCAGAGGAGTAAGAGCCTCAGCGGGGATTTTGCTTGGACGTTTTGTAGTACTTGTGTAGATTGTTAAGTATCTGATAGCCAAGCTCATGATGTTGCAATCTATGTCTCTCGGGAGGCATCTCGCATCTCAACCAAGCTTTTACCCAAAGGTCTCACCCCTAGGACATCTTCCTTCCTCTCCCAGCAAGGATCTTCTAGACTAGAGACCGTTGCTTCTTCTAGGGACCTCGGTCGTGTTCAGCCCCCGCCTAGTGACATGCCCGAAGGCCTGGAACTGGGAAAGCCCGCATCGAATAAGCGCCAACAGATTCGATAGCGCCACAGACCCTAGCTCAGTTCAGCCCCTTGAAGTTCAGCCAATGCCGAGAAACCGGGACCTGCATCACTAGGTTGTCAAATGTGGAAATGAGGTTTTTCGTGTGTTTTTTTCTCACGCATTCTTGTAGGGGGAGGTAGCGCCGGGACGAATCGTGCCGTAGTGGAAAGCCATGGGAATCTGTGGCAAAAGCCACCGCGGAAAGGGGGCATTTGCTAGACGACAGATGTTATGACGTGCTCTGTGATTTCGAAGGATTGGCTCGTAGGGCTTGTCCATGGGTGATTGTCAAGGGCTAGGGGGTTCCTTAGTTTTCTGGTTATGTCGAGACTATTTGTTTCAACTATGGGAGACTAATTTGGACTGATTTTTGCCTGCTCACGGAATTTTAATACGAACTTGCGAGTGATGAGTTTGTTTAGCTGCTTGGCTTTTGGTTGTCTGGTTGGATAAGACTGTTGTGCAAGATAAACAAAGAAGGGTGAAATTGGCAGTTGGTTTTGGGAGGCCATGTTGATATTCACGTTTGACAATGGGATGGGATGGTTTCTTGCTTGTCAGGTCCAAATGGCATTCTTGCTTGGCGACTCCTCTGACGCAATGGCAACTGGCTGAACATGTGCCTGTAGAGTCGGCTGTGATTGCCTGTGTTTTGTAAGTGCTAGGGGAAGCTGCTTGGGGTCACACGTGATACACCACCTGTTAGTATCGGGTAGGTAGGGAGGCACCGTCGAGTTGGCACGGAAGAAGAGAGGGAATCATGCTTTCTATACCGACATCAATAATATCACCACCAAAATGGCAGAGATAAGCAACAGCTCAGGGCTCACCACCATCCCCCCAGAGACCGCTCAAGCCTCGCCCAAACGCAACGACTCAGCACAAGAAAAAAGACAACAAAGGCGAAAACTCGATCGGACGCGGAAACTCCAAAGAAATAACCACCACGCCTTTCTGCAATACAATAACCCAGGAATGACGCCTGAGATTTGCCAGTCGCTTTCCCTCTGCAAAGGCAGGGAGCGCTTCATCACAAGCAGATACCGAGTTTGCCTCTCCTCGACAAGACGCAGACACTTCCACCCCGAGTGCTTTGAGCAAACGTACGACGTCACGCTTCTGATCCCTACGCATTTCAAGATGGAGGATCCTGCACTGTGCGGGCTCATGGTGCACAAGTGGTTCCAATACAATAGGCTTGTCGACTTGGATGCTATCGCTGAGTACATGATGCGCGATAGCTGTTACCGTCTTGGCATGTTGGAGCCGGGTGAGTCGATGCCTGAGCTGAACGGCTACGCGACGGGGCTGAGGAGGAGATGCAGTCTGAAGGATCTGGTGGACAATATCATGTCTCGCTGTTTTTGTATGAAGGCCTTGGCTCTCGCAGTATAAGACTCGGCAGCTCGGACCTCTTCTGACGGACGCTCTTGGCTGAGATCACAAGGATTAAAGACGCGATAAAGACCCCTGGCGCTCTTGTCCTATGGGGTGTGGGGGAACAATGGAGAGAGGACCGGTATGTTCCGAACAGTCTATTTCGATGTATGTGGCCTGTGAGTAACGACCTATTCTGCATCTACCTAACGTCCCTGTCTATCTTGTAATGCCTCTCGAATAGTGACGGGCTTGATGTGCGGATACTTGGCGTTGAGGGAACCATCATGTGGTATGTCAGACTGTCCCGTGACGCACCAGATGCCCAGGAGCGCTAGAAGCTGTCGGGCGAGGGCCTCAGGGAAGGGCGACAGGGCGAGCTCTGCCTGTTGCGCAGGGAGCTCGGTCGTTTCACCCCTTTGGAGCTTTTCCAGAGGATCGTATGTCACGTCGAAGGAGGAGCCTTGAAGCTCCATGTCAGAGATGGTTCTGTACTTGAGTGGGTTGGTGGCTCACCTGTCACTTCTTCGGCTACCTTGACAAACTCATTCAACGTCGTCTTTTCTCCATAGCAAAAGGTCAACTCATCCCATTTAGGCTCTTCAAGAAAAGCGGCGACGAATTTAGCCACGTCGTACGAGTAGGTGAAGGCGATGGGCTCATTGCCAGTTCCAGGGATGGCTGCCTTCTTGTTTGCCACGTCAATGGCGAAGGACAAGGGCGGCAGATGAGTCTTGAGCGAGGTCAGGCCGTAGGAGTCGACAAAGTGGCCGACTGCGAAGCGAGTCCACTCGAGGCCTGTCTTGCGGAGTGCTTCGTGGGAGGCTTTCTGGAAGGTGGATGTCGGAGACCTGGCTCTGGTTAGTGTTGAGATGGTCAGTGGTTTGGGGTACTCACATCTCACTGGGGAGAGATCCCCAGCCACTCATGATGAACCGCTTAACGGAAGGAGACTGGTCTGCGGCTTTGATCAAATTGACCTCGGCTGTGGAGGCCTCCTCGCTTGCGACTTGGATGGCGGATATGACCGTGTGCACGTTGTGCTGTTCCAAGGCTGTGGCCATAGCTGCAGCGTTGTTGTAGTCCACCACCACATGTACTGGCTCACCCGGGTTCCCGGCACTTGGCTGTTATGATGTGAGCTGAAGTGAAACACTGAGTCTAGTAGTCATGATAGGCTCACCTTGCGGCCTAGGACAATGACCTTGAACAACGGAGACTGGGCGAGGGTTTCGACAATGGTACGGCCAACGTGGCCTGTGCCTCCTGCGACAGCGATAACCTTCATGTTGAAAGAAGAGGCAAAGTGGAGGATATGAGATGTTGTGTGAGGAGAAGGGTGGAGCTGTGGTATCTGGGTTGAAACTGCTCGCCAGGAGCGAGGAGCTGAGACTCTATATAGAAAATCCATCAGCTCCGTGAATCTTTCGACTGACAACGTGCTATGGTAAGTGGAATCCCAGTGAAAACTTGGTGCTGACGAAGCTCGAGCAATGCTACCTTGACTATCTCCTGGTGAGGCCGCGCGCTTTCCTATTTAGGCAACCCAGTAAATGCTAATGCCGTCATCATATCAGTAGAAACTTGACGCCCTCGACTTCAAAGCAATGACAAAGACTCCATGAATCCCTGCCTAGCTGATTTCGAAGCCCCCAAACACGATCCATCAGCCCGAGAGCTTCCCTGCCCGCGCCAAAGGCTTGGAAGGGTCCCATCGCCGACACGACGCTCCTGAACATGGCCTCCTGCTCAGGGGCTGCTAGGCAGCCGGCAACGCAGAACGGCCACATGATGCTTCGGAGGGAGAGTTGCCAGGGGGTGGTGCTGGCGATTTCCAGGATGCGTTGCACGCCGTGGAGGATCTTGGGGTGTGATGGGTCCCAGCCTTCTACAACGATTGTAAGATGGAGCATTGTGGCGTGTATCCATGCTTCCACCACGGGAACTCGGTTTCGAGTTTGGCTTGCCGAGTTGGAGATGGTGACTAGGCCATCTTCTAGTATTCTCTCAAGCTCCATGCTCTGATTTTGCAACTCTTCTGCCATGCCTGCTCTTTCGGTGGGTTCGACTGAGTGCTTCAACGACTCTAACCTCGCAACCTCTCCAAGAATGACGAGAATCCACCCAGGGCACCCGACGTAGTCTTCCATACGGATCCCATGTGGCTCGTCATTTGAATGTTGGTTAGAGGGATGACTATCGCTAATGAGAGAGCGATGATGATGTTGAAGTCGAGGGGGAGTCTTGAGGGAGACGCTGGATATGATATCCGAAAAGATGAGGAAAGCGGCAAAGAATTGGAACGACGCCTGATCAGCTGTCCATACGCGGAACCCTAACTCGATTCCGTCGAAAAATGGCCGGTTTTGATCCATGACTCTCAACATGGCTCCTAGATCATGTTGCCCATTTTTGATGCCATGAGTGTCAAAAATGTCGTTGAACAAGGCCAACGCTGCCGTTAAATGCATGTTCCAGTCAGCCCCTCTCGCCATGGTTGTATCAAAGATCAACAGCTGAACAATGCCTTCCAAGACATGTGTCTGGCGGAAGATGTCGGTCTTGGTGTGCGGAGTGGCTTTGCTTAGGCTATCCATGTCCTGTCTGATAATCTTGAGGGAAGTCCCCATGTGAAGCGCAAGCGTATCCCACACGTACTGCTCACAAGGTGTGCGTAGAGTGTGACTCGCGTCTTTGGCGAGATTCAGCGCGAAGTAATAGGCGCTGATGCTGAATGCCGCGTGTTTGATGCCTGGTTGACTCTTGAGGATGGCCAAGAGCCAGGTGCGTCCGCCGCTCATGCTTGTAGGCTGATACCATGGGAATAAGAAAGGAAACACTGTGTCTAGGTATAGTGACATGAGGAAATCCTCGTCTTCATCTTGGCCGGTTGCGTGCACCGGCGCAACAGAGCCGGTCGACGCTGGACTTTCATGTGATGGAGGCTGAATGAGGGTAGAGGTTTCTCCAAGGGGGAGAACTTGGACAGAGAATTCCTTGTCCCGACGTGATGAAGAGCTCTGTCTCACTCGAGCCTTGATGGCCTTTGTCATGTCATCCTGCTTCTGCCCACCGTCCATCCACTCCGGCCTCACGGCGCTGTAGTGGCAGTCAATGTCCAGACCGGCACAGGCGGCGCATACGGGTCGGGCTCGGTCGCATTTTTTCCTCCGGAGGCGGCATGTCCAGCAGGCCGGTGATGACATGTCGTGAATTAGGTTGTGACACGGCGTTGACGGAGGTTGCTGATGCTTGACCGATGGAAGTGATGAGAACGGAGTGGGGGATCTTCGTCAGGGGTAGAGACGCGCGCTGCCCGAGAATGGCAAAGCGTCTTTTCTCCTGGCGCTAATGGTCAGCGGCAACATGGGTTGGATGCATAGAGGCATGCAGGGATTCATACCCGCTCACTTGATGCTATGGAAGAGTGTCTTATGAATCACCTGGCAGGAGTGTGGCTCTCAGGGACCTATTATAACTTGAGCTGCCCCAGCCCTTGCGGATTGCTTACCAAGATGTGGCCCAGCCCGAGTCTTCTTTGAGCAACGATTTAGAGGGTTCAGAAGCAACTTGACCATCAGCACTCGCCACCCATTCTACCACAGGGTCAATATGCTGTTGCAGATACTTCGCTTCACACTCCCAACTTCTACGACAATCTCAAACACTGCATTTTCAAATCTTAGAAAAGCAGTGGCGATGGCCGGGGCTCCGATCCAGTACTTTGGTTACTCGGTGCAAACTCGAGTGGCGTCCCTGCCCAAGAAGAGGCACGAGGTATCCTGGATAATTCGTACGCGGCCTTGAATGTCATAAAACTGTGAGAAGTACTCATGTGATTGTTGATAGAATGGCCCGATAATTTGGATCTGTCTCAGCGACCCGCTCTCAGGGAGCTTTTCAATGAGCTGTCGCAGAACAACGCCACGAGCTTGCTGGTCGAGGTTGCGCACGATGACCCAACTAACCTGTTGACGGCGTTGAAAGCACCTGTTTGCGAAGTTGTCAGTTATAGTTCCCGCGCTCAAAGTCAAACTATTTGACACGTCGCTGTAGGTCGCAATGAGAATGAAGCCGGACGCGACTCTTTCGGTCCCTCCGCTTGAGACTTCAATGCACAAGACATACACCGACTGTTACAAGATGCAGGGCTTCGTAGGGGGCGACTGGGGCTACGCGGTCAATACAAACTCTACCAGAGGTGCAGAAGTGGATTTAGTCCAAGGGCGACTTGAGCGCGAGCAACGCAGGCTTGCCATATACTTTCTCGGGTGGGAGAGTGTCGAGGTAAGTGTATCTTCAATCCATGAACCAAGACACTTGGCTGAGAAGTTGCCAGCTTCACGAAGATGCTAGTACAACTGCCATATTTGCCGAGGAGATGGACAAGCTGGGGCCATGGATAGAAAGCGAGAGCGGTGCGTGGTATGTGACTCTCCGAAGGGATGAGTAAGCTTGGACAAATGCTTGGAAGTCAAGAGACTTGAGATATTCGCTCGAATTTACACAAATGCGCTGTTGAAACTATCTCACTGAAGATTGTGTTCTTCGCTGCAGTGTCAAAGAACCTCTTTGAGTGAGGACTATGCGTGACATGAGCGAGGAGCAGAGAGACTGCGTCATTCATGCTGGCTTCCCTGTAGTATGGGGAAGCACAGGAGAAAAGGTCAAGTTCAGAGATGAGTTCTAGTCGTTGTTTGTCTAGAAGGGTGCCTCTCCTAGGGTGGTCCATCTCGATCCGGACTGCCTTGATACCTCTGTCGACATCGCCAACAAGTATGCATCTCGTCCCTGTGCATATGTAGGAACTGTTGCCTACCTAGGAGATCCAAGGCTCTTCAATGTCAACTTAGGCAATGGTGATGGTTTCTCTCCTCCACCCAGGTTGACCCAATGGTTCTAGGAGTTCCAACCACCCAATCCGTGTGAAGATCTCTTCCTTTCCCAACTCTCCTATCGCTCGTGACAAGATTAAACATCCGCGATTAATATAGCCAGTGTAGGGTATCTCGCATACAACCGAGGCGACCTCAAACGTCGGCTCTAGATCCTCTGGCATGCTGGCAGGATCGTCAAAGAAGATTGTTGCTCTAATATCACGCCCCTGATCGTCCAAGGCAGCACCGTGGCTTGCATTTGGGCCCTCACCATCTTGCCGCAATTGCAACACCTTTAATGATCGAAGTATCGTGTCCAGAATAACTGTCCTCCTTGTGTCATCTGACTTGAGAGGTGTTGATGGGGAACAAGGAGAGTCTTGCACGCCATGGAGCTTGGCTTCTTCCTTGAATCTAGGGTTTTCGACATGTGCAAAGCCGACCCTATTCATCTTTGACGACGCCCAAGACCAGGATGGTCCCATTTTAGTTCTCTCGAGCTCGATGCAGACGCTTCCAAAACCGTACCAGGCCAGACCCTGAATAAGTTGAGACTCAAACAACCCAGAAACGTATCTGTCGGGGAAAAACAGCTGGGTCCTGTCTGCGATTCCTTGAATCGCGACCAACCTATCCTCAAAGTAGGTAAAGGCCATGGATGAGTACTCCACTACAAGCTGGAACCAATACTCTCCAAGAGCTTGCTCCCTCAAAGTGTCTTGAGAGCGTAGAAGTTGCTGATGAGAACGCTTGACAGTTGCAAGGAACTCGGCCTGTGGTACGCCGCCTGGGAAACATTCGGACGCCTGCAACTCGGAACATTCCCAAAAGACTGCATCGCGGCCGAAGTGAATCACTCGGTTTGACAGGGAGCGTTCTTGGAGAGTCCAGCCTCTATAATATAGAGGGGAACCTGAAACGTTGAACAGCCAGAGAGGGTGGGAAGGGTCGGCGTAAACTTCTTGAGGCTGTTGGTCCTCTTCCACCGAATCGTCGTATCGCGCAAGCAGTACGGGCGAGACAGGATAGACTTCGCCTGGTCTCTCAGTAAGGAAGCCATCGCTACTATCATACGCCCCAGTAGCTGCAATAGTGCACAGAGCGTTCTGGTAGTATTTGCCCATTGATGGAGCTTCTGCAAGCCAGTCACTGGCGTCTTCTCCCTGGTTGTGCTGGATGATGCATATGGCGTCGACAAAGAGATAACGTTGGCCAAGAGCTCGGGTAACATCGATGGCATCGAGTATGGTCCGGGAGAGCTCTCCAACGTTGATCTCGCGTCGTCTCTGCTCAAAGTTGTCTCTTGTTGTGCGTGCATTGAGGTTGCCCTTGCCCCAGCAATAGCTGAGGATGAGATAATCGGAGAAGACAGTTGATCCCTGTTCGAGTTTCGGTACATAGAGCCGAGGGGAACCTCCCTTGACGCCCACATCAATGACTCTATTGGGTAGTGGAGGCTTTTCCATGTGACTCCTGGGACTTCTTTGACCATATGGAAGATTGCACAAGGTATGTGCATTTTTGCCCTGGTCTCCGCAACATGTTTTGATCCAAGGCTGGATTCGCTCCCGAACGAGGTGTTCAAGATCTGTTTGTCTATCTTGGGGCTTGAACTCTATTCATTTAGTTAATGACATATAAATTTACTTTTGAACTTGTATGCTAGCAGGTATTTATTCAAACTTACTCCGGATGGGTTCAATATGCTTGTATCTTGCCGGGAAGATTGTTCCTATGAACTTGCCGCCGGCCGAGTCCGTCATGAAGATAACCAAACTCCGAGGCCTCGTACCTCTGGAATTCAAGGCCGACACCTCAATCTGAGTGCCTAGATGGATTTTCTCAATGTCATGGGCGCTGAAAATGAGGACGCGACGCAGTAGCCGGCAAAGGGGACATCCAGCGGCAGCTGAAGCATCCAGCTTCTTGAAGGTCTTGTAATGAGAGAATGGGCTATTGAATTGTTCTCGGCCAACTTCCCTGCAAAGCTTCCGACATTTCTTGCAGCGGGTGTTGAGCGTGTCGCTATTCATCTTGAACACTGGTATCTATTCGCAATGGGCGTGAAGAGGAGGTAGCAGCGGGGTATGGGCTGACCTTGAAGCTGAAAAGACACAGCCTGTAAGATCCTCGGCTCATTCAGCCCAATCACGATTGCCCTGGCATTTCAGGGCTTTTATCCGTAGTAAGGCTTGCATCATTGGATCATTCTGCGAAAACTGCATAAACTGCATGTCTTGAAGGTGAGTCTCTCATGTGTAGATGCTATTTCTTGGGCATTGTGACAATTATTCCGTTCCACTTGACATTCAGTGATTTTAGCCTTTATAAACAGTTGCTAACTGTAACGTCACCACTTTAAGTGATTAACCCCTTCATTGCAAGGGTTAGTGCTGGTAATAGCGTAGATTAGAGATCCCTTAGAAAATGCTTTTGTAGAGAATCGGGAGCGAGGTTTGACGGTCGAGGTGATTCTGATACGACCAGAAGAGACAGACTCACATCGCTAGAATGGAATGCCGAGAATACTTTCCTAGTTTTATTTATATGGCTTTGAATGAGCACTTCCTCTAGAGTTCAAGCCTAGTGGATCACATGTACTGCTCGATGCCGGCCTCTGGTGGTGCCAACCACTGTTCACTCCACAAGGAGCTCATGTTGTTCAAGGAGAGGGTTTTCGTGTGCTGTAGCGGTAAGGAACTTGTGTTACTATGAGTGAGGCAGAAGGCCATTCACATCTTGTCCTCAGGGCAGATGATACGAATAAGTTGGTCTATTCGTTGAGGGCGGTATTCAGGTATTCACATTTCACAGAAATAACAAGAAAGAACGAGTTTGTAAGTCCATGGGGTATTGGTGAGTATTAAAGACATGCTTATTGCTCTTGACTGGCAAGAAACTATATCCAGCGCCATCATTTGAGGAACCACCACCAAATGTGGTCCCCACACTCCGTTCACTCGATGACAACCTCTCTGGACAGCACTTTATTCGACATCCCGGGAGATAATGCTCGGAGCCCAACTCGTCATAGACCCCGGCATAGGGTGCAAATGACAAAGGGCGCCGAAAGGGCGCAACAGCAGGGGTTCCGCATTTTCTTGCCGGGTTCGTCTTAGCCCCTGGTGGGTTCTCAGCTTCTCGTCTCACGGCATCTTGCTACTCGTCAGGAAAAAGCGGCTCATGATGCGAGGTTCAGACCATGTTTGACCGAATTTATTTTGGCTGCAAATTTGAAACTTATGGGGCATCGCCTATATTCGGTTCCTTTGTTGGAGTCGTACTCGTACGTGATGTGGCATGCTCGGATGTTGGACCTGCACATCAGTCTGCCCTGGATCGGAGAAGCTGTATTAAGCTGAATGAACCGGGGTCGCCTCACGGGACCATCTTTGGATTCTTTCGAGAACGGACCGAGTTTTCTCGTCACTCGCCGGGTTCGGTCTATAGTAATCCCCTACTGGTAGCCATATCCGGGGTCGGCGGCAATACAACCGTCACGTCAGCAAGCATCAACGTAAGATTGTGGTTTGTTACTGGATGTCTTCTCGTCGTGGTTTATAGGCAATTATTGTGGCAGAATTTCGTCAACCATGGCTCATGTCTCGTATATCTTCAGCTGTTTTCCTTCCTTTGGGCATTTCCCCCTATTATTGCCATTGGCTGGTCACTAGAGTCAGACAACCTAGTGAAAAGACGGCCATGACTTTCGCTATTACTTTTGGTGCCATTGGAGTAGGCATCTCGTATTTGACTGTGGCAGCTAGCTGCAACGCAGTTGTTGAGTAGGGGGCTACAGTCTGTTGTTGGTTGGCTTTAGGGGCAAATGTCGAGAAGAAGACTGACACGGAACAGGCTTGCCATGGAATTTGAAATTTCCCCGGACATATTTCGCCTGAGCGGTTTCAAAAGTCTCTTCCCAACACGTAGTAGTTCAACTGACCTGAGCGTGCTAATGTACAGCCCCGGTATCTCCCCGCGGTCTAATCAAGACTCGCCCTTGGTCCGGTTGGTTGGGACACATAATACGGGGTCGCTTACCCACGGGAGAAGATTGGAAGCGTCTTCCACAGGGCGTAAACCGTCGCCATCGTCAGCTCCAGGTTTCTACTCCAGGTTTCCTCAGTGGGGGGGATCTAGATGGATTACGTGGGGTACCCCGGAGAGTGAAATGCTTTTCTGTTACTAAATAATATGATGGAGATCTGGGGCCTGGAATGGGAACTGCTAGAGTGATTGACCTGGGGTAGATGGTGGGAATGGGTGTTGATGATTAATGCGGACTTGAAAGTTTGAGGCCCACGATGCGCCGCCGGCCAGGCTAGGGGTTAGTTGCCGAGTGGATGATCAACAATAAACTTGACGCCAATGGATTTGACTGGATGTACTGAGTAATTATAATGGAGAAGAGAAGCTTGAAGTAATTAATCAGTGGTGAGATGGATGCATGCATGGACTTTGGTGCTTCTACAGGATAGACGGCATAGCATGCTCACTCACTCTGCATGAACCCCTCATACTACTTGCGGATTAAAAAAACAGAGCCTCAATGAATTGTTCCCCCGGCGTCGGCCCAAAACCAAGTTTGACCGGCGGCGCCTCGGCTTCGGTCCGGAGGGAGCGGGGGCCTAGTCCGGGCCCTGGTTTTTCAAACATAATACTAACGTAATGTAAATGGAAAACTTTGACGGGGCATGACTCGATGTGACAAGGCAAAGGGCGTGATAATTCGCTTGGCTCATTATCTCGGCTTCTTTCCTTGAGGTTGGCATTCTCTTGATTGAAGGAGGGAATCTTGTTGGTTTTTTTGGTTGATCGGTGCCGCGCATGGAAATATTTGAGAATTCATGGCTTGGCTGGCATTGGGGTAAGTGAGGAGTCACTCAGCTTGATGACTTCAACGGCCTATAATGAACCATTAGTACAGCACCCACAATCAAGTCTGATAACAATTCGAATGGATATTATAAACTAGATATGTCAAAGAAGCTATTAAAGACTCAAAATGACCCATTGTACCTCCAAATCACTCGGTTACTCGGCCACATGCCTGTCCAGCCCATGAACCTGACTCCAATTTTGCACCCCCCCTCCCTGTCCAGTGGAGAATGCATCCGTGCGGAGTAGGCGGATTTCGTCGGCTGAAGCCTCTTGGAGAAAGGGGACCACACGGTTCGCTCCACTCGAGATTGACTCTTTTTCAACATGCAAGATAGACTCGCCCTGGAGCCACTGACGAGTTTTTTCCCCATGGAGATTTACGTAAAACCATCGACTCCTCTATCCGGGGAGGAAATTCTCATATCTTTGGAAATCGTGGAGTAATCAGACAGTTTGTGAGACCATTATGTGTGGAGATATCACGTAGCGTCTGTCCCTGACGGGGCCGGACTAGAGATGGGATGGGATAGTACTAATAATACCCTCGCCCCGTTCAGTCAAACTCTGACCATTTTTCCTTTTCTTTCCTGTCTCTTAAGCTCATTTCCTCTGGGGGAGGACCAGATACCAGATCCTATTTACATCTCCTCCGTCTTTGGAGTTACATCACCATGTCGGTCGAAAAGGTAGTCGACACTGCCCCCGTCACGGGCGAAAAGGGCGTGGCAAAGGACGGTGCCATTGCCGAGGAGCAGGCCCCTTCCGTTCGAAATGAGGGCCTCGTGGGCACTGGGCAGGAGTATGAGAAGGAGGACTTTTTGACGCGGACTGGTTTGAACGTCAGGTCTTTTCAGAGGAAGCACTACGGTACCGGGCTTGTCGAGCTTGATCGGAAGATGAAGCCGAGACATCTGCAGATGGTTGCTATTGGAGGATCTATCGGTGCTGGGTTCTTTGTTGGTTCCGGTTCTGCTTTGGCCAAGGGTGTAAGTGGCAATACTCTGTTGGTTGGGATGATGCTGATCGTGTAGGGACCTGGTACATTATTCCTCGATTTCTTGCTCATTGGAATCATGGTTTTCAACGTTGGTAAGTCAAGGGACTTTATCTCACTCACGTACATATAAACTGACATCTTCTAGTCTACGCCCTTGGCGAGCTCGCCGTCATGTACCCCGTGTCAGGCGGCTTCTACACCTACGCAACCCGCTTCATCGAGCCCTCTTTCGGCTTCGCCATGGCATGGAACTACGTTCTCCAGTGGGCAGCCTCTCTCCCCCTCGAGCTGACCGTCTGCGCCATCACGATCCAATACTGGGCCCCTGATGTTTCACCCGGCGTCTGGATTGCCGTCTTCCTCGGCGCCATCATCATCCTCAACGTCTTCGGCACCCTTGGATACGCCGAGGAGGAATTTTGGGCCGCGTGTTTCAAGCTCACTTCGATCTGCATTTTCATGATTGTCGCTCTTGTGCTTGTCTGTGGTGGAGGACCTTCCAGTGGACGATACGACACATACTCTGGCTTCAAGCTCTGGCAGGATCCGGGTGCCTTCAAGAACGGCTTCAAGGGCTTCTGTTCCGTCTTTGTCACTGCCGCCTTTTCCTTTGCTGGCACTGAACTGATCGGTCTAGCTGCGGCTGAGGCTCGCAACCCTACCGAGTCGGTGCCCAAGGCCGTCAAGCAGGTGTTTTGGAGAATCTGCCTCTTCTACATCGTGGCCCTTTTCTTCATCGGTCTCCTGATTGACTGCAACGACCCGTCTCTGCTGTCTTCCAGCTCCTACTCTAGCACCAAGGCCTCCCCATTTGTCCTCGTCGGCAAGTACTCTGGCCTAAAGGGCTTTGATCACTACATGAACGCCGTCATCTTGTCAGCTGTACTGTCTCTGGGTATTGCTTCCGTTTATGGAGGTTCCCGCACCCTTCTTGCTCTTGCGCAGCAGGGATACGCCCCCAAGCTATTTACCTGGATCGATCGAGCTGGCCGTCCTCTCCCCTCGGTCATTTTCATCATTCTCTTTGGTCTTCTGGCCTTTCTCAACCTAGACGCCGCTGGCCCCGTCATTTTTGACTGGCTGTTGGCCTTGTCTGGTCTGTCCATGCTCGTCACATGGGCTTCCATCTGCGTCGCCCACATCCGATTCCGAGCTGCGTGGAAGCACAACGGCCGCAGCCTTGATGAGATCCCTTTCAAGGCCATAGGCGGTGTGTGGGGATCATGGTTCGGTCTAATTTTCGTCATCATAATCATGATGGCTCAGGTAAGAAACAGAGACTCAAAACCCCCTCTAAAGAAACGCTACCTAACAGTTTCCCCAGTTCTACACCGCCATCGTCGCCCCTCCTGGAGAGTCTGGAATGGGTACAGTTGAGGGTTTCTTCAAGCAGTACCTTTCATTCCCTATTGTGCTTCTCTTCTGGGCTGGAGGATGGGTCTGGAAGCGAACACGCTGGATTAAGATCGAGGAGATTGATATTGACACGGGTCGACGTGAGCACGACTGGGAGGCTATCCGCGCTTATCGTGCTGAGCTTGCTAGTTTCCCTGCTTGGAAGCGTCTCATCCACACTATTTTCTAATCGCTTCATGTTTGCTGTCTTGGGACAGAGATATTCTGGACATGAGCTAGTGAAGGAGCAGTGGCTTATACATATATTAATAGATACCATTAAACATACAACTTTGAGCAGAACAGCTGCGCCGGCGAGATCCGCACTCACAAGGCCGAAGACGTTGACCCCTGGGCTTTAGATATCATGGTCCGCTTCCGGTATGCTCTGTTCCCCCCTTTACTCCTCCTAAATAACTCCCTAGCTAACATCGCCTCTAGTGAGAACGAGACTCTTCAGCAGCTGACTCATCTTGCGCAGATCTGGTCGAAATCCCTCGTGGAAAGACTTTTATCTAACAGTAGTGACTATGCAGCGTAGTTTTGCAATGCCTTAAATTCTGAAAAACCAGCGTTTGTTGATCACGGCCTTCTGGACTGTGGATGAGTAGCTCACTGCACCTGGCCCAGTGATTCATTTACTAGCAACACAAACCTGTCAATGCTAGGTCATCTACAGTTCGTAAAGTGGCTGACTCAAATATATTGCAGGCCAGTACTTCTTGCGGTGGCAGTGTGGGTGATTATGTTCTTGAGTCGAGTGTGCTTCGGTCTGAACAAATCGAGCCGTTATATATGGCTGGACTAGAAAGGCTGTGTTCTTATCTACCCCGAAATCAATCACCCAATGTAGAGTTTGTTCACCAGTTCACACCCAGATCAGTGTCACGGTCCAGTGGTCTAGCTCCTTTGTTCACATTCACCAAGTCAATGGCATTCTTTCAAAGGGTCTATAAAGAGCATCTCACCCTGCCCAGATGTCGATGCAAACTCTAGCCCGTCTCGCAAACTCGGGACAGATTCTCAACTAATCCATCCAACTACACCAGCGCGCAACTACTAACAATGGCTTTCAACTACCAGTTCGATCTTGTCGATCGCCAGTATAATTATTTGGCTGAGCCCTTGCCGCTCACAGAGCAACCCTCCCCGGAAGCGAGGGAGCTTGAACTGATTATCAGGCAGATTGAAATCATCTTCCCAGCTTACATGGAGGGTACCCTCCTTGCCATGAGCAATCAAGTCTCATTCATGGATGTCTGTCTCGATGGCCAGCGAAAGATCTACGGCATTTTGAGAGCCGCCGAAGCTATGGACTGCTTCCTTCAGCCTCTTCAGGGCACAGGCCAGACGAGGCTCGTGGATCGTTTGATCATGCACCAGCAGGCCTTGACCGCCGCGGCCATCAAGTTGCACCAGGATCTGGCCAACTTTATGCAGTCGCTTGAGCACATGGGCCAGCCAGACGGCCTGGAGGAGAGGGCTTGGAAGATGTGAGTTTTGAATCCCTGATATCATGTTTGCTGACCAAGTTGAGACCAACATATTTCTAGGCGTCGTGCCACAGATTGAACCGAATACGCCAAGATCAAGCCCCATCACCAGGGACATGGAATGCCCTCAAATGCCTTAGTTTTGCTAAATAGAAACGAAACTTGCTTTTTTTTTGTTCCAAAATCCATCATTAAATGTCAAATCGTAAAGTTATGACCTTGTGAAGCCTGTGGGAGGCACCAAGTGATCAGATAATCTCAACTGTCCTCGTCTCCCAGTCCTTACAAAGGCTCATGCCCCCAAGAGCATGAACGTTTGGATCCGAAACAAAGATGCCTACTCGAAAGAACTTGCCCGATTCCTTGGCAGGGTGCAACAACAGCCCATACATGACGAGTTGCTTCTTGCAATGCAAGCACAAGTGCTCGTGGCTGTGTTGCTCAACGTGTCCCGATTCTCCTAGCTCCAAAGCACCAAGACCTGCTAGGAGCTGCTCTTCCTCGGAGTTTGCTTCGTGGAGTGTTTCCTCGGTCGAACTGCCCGTATTGGCGCTGGAATTATGGCAATAGCAAGGCCGTGGTCTTTTTTCGATGCAACTTCCGAGAAGAAACAAGGTGAGTCCACCGACATCCTTTCCTCCCTCGAAAAACCAATTCCAGTCAGGCCGCAATTTGATTCTGCTGCTGTCACCAAGGTAGTCACTCTCTAATTCAAAGTCCCAATTGGATGGAACCTCTGAGACTTTTGATCGCAAAGTGAGCTGCCCGCTTCTCAACTGACCAAATAGATTAGATCCAACCATATCCATCTTGACGTCGAGGAGTGCAAATTCTTGCCGCAATACTTCCAATTTTTGCCGAACATTTAGTATATGCGCCAAATGAATAGACACCACACGACGTTCCCTGGCCCAGCTCCATGAGGGCGCAATATATGGATCTGGCGACTGCAAGGACGTCATGAGCCCACGACGGGAGAGATCTGAGAGTTCGAACTGCCAGAAAAGACCTTTGAAAAGATCATTTCTCCATAATCCCGCCAGGTATTCATCCTGGAGGACGTCCTGGTATAGTTTGGCCAAACCAGATATGGCTGGGAGCCGGTCCGTTTGACGAGTTAACTGAGTCCTTGAGAAGTCTGAAACTATTAGGCACCATCCTTCGTGGTTTAGGTGCTTTTCTCCTGCATGTGTAAAGATGAGAGTGCCCGTATCGTCATGTAACTGAGCCCGAAGGCCTGTGCATCCACAGAGAAGAACTCTTCGTGCTATCACCCTTTCTTGGTAGACCCAGCCTCTAGTGAGCCACCTCGACGCTAGGCAATATTCCACTGGAAGACTAAAGAAAAAATCAGGAGCCAAATGGTTATCGCCGTCCCGAGGTGGCGTTGATACGAGGCGGTATGCTCCCTGTAGGCCTGGCCTGAGTTTTGACTGGAATGGCAGATGGACGAAAGGTCTAGAGAGGGAGAGGAAGCCCTCGTTGCACGAATTGGATGCGACTGCAGCAATTGCAAAGTAAGCACTCCTGAATATCATGGCCATGAGGGCAGACTCTTGTTCCCAATCGTAAGCATCGTCCTGGATGATGCAAACGGCATCGACCCAGAGATATCTTACACCAAAGGCCCGGCATACCTCCACGGCGTCTTTGATGACTGGAGATACCTCGGAGAGCTTGAAACCGGAGCATCGATCTTGAAGGTTGCATCTCGAGGTTTTGAACTGCATTTCTGCCTCTTTAGGAGTGCCCCAGCAATAGCTAAGGGCAGCGTAGCGTGGGTGAAGAAACTCATGTTTCTTCACCAGTTTGAGCTCGTCTCCTGGAGTGGCGCCAAGGTCAATGACGCGGCTTGGAAAGAAGCCCGAGTCTGATGGTGGATATTTATCAAGTTTGACGCTTATCTCATTTATAGTCTGCTGATTTAGAAAGTCTGGCGATGGTGTTGGCTGCACTCGTAGCCATCTTTGACATTGTTCTAGTATCATCGGTATCAGCAGTTTGCCAATGGGATCCGACAGCTTGTCAATCTCACCATCTTGTGAGTCAATAGTGAACCGTATTCTGAGTCAGCTGTCAGTCAAATTTTGGAGGTTCATCACTTCCTGTGATTGGTGTAGGAGAACGAACGGTTGGAGGACAAGCCCCTCGCCAGGGAGGCATATCTTAAGACAGGCCCCGCACAAAGCAAATGGGGAGTCGGGGGTATCAGGCCACCACCCGTAAAGCAACTCCAGGGAGATTTCTTGCGCCTCGGTTTGGCAGTCTATCTTGGACTCCATGATGGCCGATCTGAGGAAGCAACAGAAGTCGCACTCCGTCGAGGCGGATAAGACGGGCAATCCAGGCAGCCAGTCGCGGAGTGCAAAAGTGGCCGGCAGTGTTGCGCCGTACTCTCCGCTGTAATCTTCTCTACGATTGAAAGGAAACTCGAGTATCTCCTCGGCCCTTTGCGATAGGGCAATGGAGCCTCCGTTGAGGCTGTCATCAAAGCACGCGGCCTGGCATCTCTTGCATAGTCTCGTGGAGCAGCTGCCGCGGCTTGTTGGGTTGGCCTCTTGGGTGCTCATTGCGAAGGGAATCTGAATTTTGTTTTCAGCTGAAGGGGCACGAAGATTCAAACTTTTTGAGGTTGAAAAGAAACAACTCTGACAGAAGTGGCGGCGCTTATTTTGATGTGAGGGAGGCTTGGCATTAAGCTCCAGCGAGGCAGATGATCACGTGCTTGATTGTTGCTGTATGCTCAAACCACAGGCTGTAATATTCTGAGTGCTGAGTTCTGGTGGTATTCTTAACTTTTACTCATTAAATACCTATCATTCAAACGTCAATTTCTACCAATTGTGGAAAAGACTTGCAGGATTGGTTTAGCGGTGTTTCTCAGCCTGCTCAAGGGAGAGGTGAATAGATGCCTCTTAAGCCATATATCTATATGCCTGGGCGGTGAGAATCCAACTTCAAAGAGATATAACTTGTAAATTGAATCATCCTGGTGTAGTTGACCAACGGGTTTATTGACTTGAGTGTATTTGATTTATCCCTTGTCTTGACCGCGTTTATTTCTAACCTATATGCAAGAGGATCCATGGGTCGCATGCCTCGACTCTAACTTCAGTCCTGAGTATGGTACAGACGGCACCAGTCACATACGGTTCCTCGAGGGGGTTTGACGATCTCGAGACAGCCGCAAGGGCATGCGCATAGAGGATTGGCCATGTCAGCCGGCGTCTGAGTGCCGTTGGTTCTGGAAGGGCTGGTAGCCTTGTTAGGCTGAGTAGAAAAACACATGGTGAATGTTTAGAGCAGGTCTGTAGAGATGATGGCAAGTAGGATGTGCGTGTGACTATTGGCTAGTTCTGGGGGTCATGGGATGGGACTAGATATCGAATTGAGTTAAGCTTTTGAATTAAGCTTAACTTGACGCGCGACCCTAGAGTCGTCGCTGAATATGCCATCACGAATCGGCCCAGGGCGTTGATGGCGGTTGCTAAATCCATCCTAACCTACACTGATTTGGAACCTAGACATCTGTGACTTATTGTTTCGCTGGGCAGAAAGTCACTGGTCATTACGCATTTGAATGAAGGTGGCGCACAAGGTGGTCAATGCCGGGCTGAGAACGAAAATCATGGTCGCTGATTATTCGCCTTTGAGGCGTATTCTCTCTGCTAGTTCTTTGCGGGTCCGAATCACGTTCTATCGCGAGAGAAAGTCTCTCTAGCTGCGGTGAGGCACTATCACGACATTCCGCTTGGACTCGCCTCATTGATGCTGAGGCGGAAAAAAATAACCAAGACCCATTGTTCAAGCTCACACAAGGCCCTGAGTGTCATTGTTCCGAGTCCTAAATTGCGGAGGTCCCAAGAAATAAAGCAGGCGGGGTTTCTGCTTGAGCCAAGACAAAGCAGTTCTTAGCATCACACAATCAAGCCATGTCGGTGTGTTCAAACAAAGTTTGCCGTATCTAAAGTGACTAGGGGCCTCGAGATACCAAAAGCCTAGTGCAAACAAAGGAACCATACCACCCTGTGGCTGGGCAACAACTCCAGAGATTCCGCTCGGAGCACCCGGTCCTCCATCAGTCCATTCCGCGGTGACGACAACACCCCTGCGGTGACAACAGATAACCCTACGATGATGCTTTAAAGTGATCAAACCAGCCAGTGAGCCACTCACATCACCGCCACCGCACCCGCCTATCTCTCGGCGCCTAGCCACGCCTAGCCACCAGGTCCTTGCGACCTGCCCTTATCAACCAAGGTCACACTTGCGAATGCGCCAAAAGTTCCACGCGACGTGGGATCTGAGCCCGGCGCTAGTTCCTGGAAGAGGCAGTTGCGGCGGGGAATCGATTAACACGCCAAGACGATCGTCCCGCGCATCCCTACAACTGCCTCATTGGGATGGTCGCCGTGATGCTGCCGTTGACGTGATTGGTGCAATCTTGATATTGTGCTATGCAGAAGTGCCATGCAGGGCATCAAGAGAAGGCCATGGACCGAGGATAGTTGAGATGGGAGAGTGCTAGCTGTAGCTATCTGCATAATACAGAGCTTCACCTATAAAAGCCCTTTTCTCACGCTCAAGTGAATGCTCTTGCTCATCACTGCCTCTCCTGTCTCTGAAGGTAGCTGCTCAGTCTTGTTCCTCCTCAGCCCAGCATGAAGTCATCTATTCTTTCGCTCTCCCTCTACGCCTTGGCCGCGCCTTCACTGGTCAGCGCCGGCGGCAAGAAGAAGCCCCTGGTCAACTCGCAGCAGCTGCAGAAGCTCATCAACATCGACGGCCTCCTCGCCGGATCCCAGAAGCTTCAGGACTTTGCTGATGCCAACGGAGGAAACCGTGCTTTCGGCAGCGGTGGTCACAATGCCACCGTCGACTACATCTACAACACCCTCAAGGGTCTCGGCACTTATGATGTGGTCAAGCAGCCCTTCACCGAGATCTACTCGCGAGGTACCGCTTCCCTCAAGGTCAACGGAGAGGATGTCGCGGCCTCCATCATGACCTACACCCCCGGCGGCACCGTTCAGGGACCTCTGGTTACTGCTTCCAACCTCGGATGCGACGTTGAGGACTTCCCCGCCGAGACCAAGGACAACGTCGTCCTCGTGTCACGAGGCGAGTGTCCCTTTGCCCAAAAGTCGACCAATGCCAAGAAGGCCGGTGCTGCGGGTGTTGTCGTGTACAACAACGTCCCTGGTAGCCTGAGTGGCACACTCGGCGCTCCTTTCGGCGAGTACGCGCCCATTGTTGGCATCAGCCAGGAGGAGGGCCAGGCAATTCTCGAGAAGCTCAAGGCCGGTGAGGTCACCGTTGATCTTGACATTGACGCTATCGTTGAGGATCGCGTCAGCTACAATGTCATTGCCGAGACCAAGGAGGGTGACCACAACAACGTCCTTGTTGTGGGTGGCCACTCTGACTCTGTGACTGCCGGTCCTGGTATCAAGTAAGTGTTATGAGACCGTTCGATGGTAGCATTGACTAACCATCTCATGCAGCGACGATGGATCTGGTATCATTGGTGTGCTCAAGGTTGCCGAGGCTCTGGCCAAGTTCCGCGTTAAGAACGCCGTCCGCTTTGGTTTCTGGAGCGCTGAGGAGTTTGGTCTCCTTGGATCTTACCACTACGTCAAGTCCATCAACGGCTCTGATACCGAGATTTCCAAGATCCGTGCTTATCTCAACTTTGATATGGTAGGTTCACTGTCACATTTTAGTAGACCCCACACTAACAATACTACTAGATTGCCAGTCCCAACTACGTCTATGGCATCTACGACGGCGATGGCAACGCCTTCAACCTCACTGGCCCTGCTGGCTCTGACGTCCTTGAGAAGGACTTTGAGAAGTTCTTCAAGACAAACCGCAAGCCCTATGTCCCCTCTGCGTTCAGCGGCCGATCTGATTACGCCGCCTTCATCCAGAACGGCATCCCCTCCGGTGGTCTCTTCACCGGTGCCGAGCAGCTCAAGACCGAGGAGGAGGCCAAGCTCTTCGGCGGCGAGGCCGGTGTTGCCTATGACGTCAACTACCATCTTGCCGGAGACGACATCAACAACCTCAACAAGGAGGCCTACCTCCTCAACACCAAGAGCATCGCCAACTCTGTCGCCAAGTACGCCAAGAGCTTCGACAGTCTGCCCCCCGTCAACAAGGCTTCCCGGAGATGGGACGCCGACAAGGCCCAGATCTTCAAGCGATCCACTGAGCACACCCACTCAGACAGCGGTCCTTGCGGAGGTATCAGCCAGTAAGCGAGGGTAAAAAAGTTATGAGAGCCGTTTGGCTACGAAGAAGTGTACAAGACTTGGAGTTTGGGGGGTTGTATAAGCAATGAGTATGATGTAGAGTAGCATGAGAATCAATTCACGTATGATGCGGTTATGATAAACTGGTTTCCCCTATCTTGCATATGTGGTTTTAGTCGGCGTAATTATTATAAATCAAAAAACTTCACCGTCTGATGCTATGCTTCGGTCCGATTATTTAATTTCACTTCTGGAGACAGGGTCTCGAGCCTCAATGTCCATTGGGTTGCTATGTTGATACGCATCTCAACTTCCATCAAGGTAAACCCAGAATCGTCAACCTCCTGTGTTATAACTGCAATGACAACAAATCATTATAGCTGTATGAAAGAGGCGTTACTCTATGCATGGAAGAAAAAATCGCAGTGTCAAGATAAACTCGTTCTATTAAATCAATAATCGATCCTCCCCAATCGCGATATCCTATTCCGCCACAATCTCCAAGTTGGTACGCATTGCCACCACCAGACTCGATAGGGTTTTCTCAAAGTCGTTGACGTTGTTGGTCTTGACTTGCTTGAGGAATCGAACAATCTCCTGGGACTGCTTCAGGACCTCGATGGCTGCCCGCGCGAGTATCTCTTTTGAGCGGATCTCCTTGATTCCTAGCCAAAACAGCTTCTCGTACGTCAGAATTGCGCATGCCGCCAGTGCCGTCAGGTCCCTGTACACCTCAGGAGCCATGTGGCCCTCCGAATAATAACCTCCCACGGCTAGGCTCATCAAGCTGGCAACACCTATGACAGGATATGCCCAGACTGATGTTCCTAAAAGGAATAATGCACAATGAGTACTACCCATCGCAGTGGCGCCCACTGCTGACCATCTGGCGACCTCGGAGAGGTCTCTCCACCATCTGGGTACCCCTTCAGTTGGGTATAGGTCTGAAAACAAGTCAAGAGCGCCCTTGCCGCTGAGCGTTGGCGCTACATTGAGGCCGTAAACTGGAGGCAAGATGAGCTCTATATCTTCTTCAAAGGACTGAAAAACGGATTTCCAATCTGTGTTCACGGAGACGATTTGGTCCTCTATAATGGCCATGCGTATCCGCTCGGCTGATTCAGCAAACTGTTCAGAAGCCTGCATCAGAGCCTGCCCAAGGTATTTCATCATTGCCTTGTCGTGGATTTTAAGAAGGATATCGTCTCCCAGGCAAGCTCTTGTCTTGTCGCAGAGTTCTTGAATAAGTTGGGCTGTGTCCTCATCTTCACATTCGAAGCGAATTAGCTATGCTTGAGTGCTGGAATGGGAAAGGACTTACCTTCCGTAGTCACGAAGCAAGCTTGGCATTGTCCCGCTGACAGTTCATTCACTAAGTTCTGCCGCTCTTGGCACTGTGAGTCCAAGATGGAATCTCGGCGGGACTCGACATCGATCTTGATGCCGTCTGGGATTCGACTAGATCGAAATCGCGGCTGATCTGGGTGTTCCTCGTAGTACTGACGACATGCATCGCTCAAGCATTGTCGTCTCAAGAAATCAAACTTGGTAAAGACGACGATAAAGGGGACACCGCGAGAACTGGTCGACCGGATGAACTCGCGATCAGCCTCCTCTATGCGAGCCACGGAACTGCAACAGTACCTGCGCGCACGGTTAGCTATGGCCAGCACTAGTTAGTACTTTACCCACCAGATACAATGCAATTGCTCTTGAAATGCAGTCGTCTCCTGACACTTCTTTATGAAGCCATGGACCCTTCTGAGGGTTTCCTCCAACCCTCTTTCAAAGCCATTTGCATCGTGAAAGACGAAATTGTTGCCACTCTCTTCTGGTGCGGTGTTGGTAAGCTCAGCATCGATCTCATGCTGAACAGAGTCGAGACCAGAGCTTGCAAGTGACTATGTCTCAAGTTACTACCGATGAGAGATTGCGAGGCTGAATATAAGACCAAACTTACCACTTCCTCACCAAGTACCTCGTTAACAAGGGTGGACTTTCCAACACCTGAGGGCCCACAGAGCAAGACCCTGGGGCGGCTGCGTTGAAGGCCGACAACCCGAGTATGAGGCAGGTTCCAGTACAAAGACTCGGGTCGGATGTCGACATCTTTGATCGCTTGGCGGATTTTGTTGGCGCAGGTGAGGGGATTGAGAAACTTGATTCCAAGTGGTGTCACGTCATCTGCCCAGAACACAGATGGATGGATAATAGTAGCTATGAGGAGACCAAAATCAGCGCCCGTAACTTTCCACGAGGATATTCTAAGATTGCTTGCTTACGTGAAGCAGTGTCATCGTCGGTAAAAATCTGCCTTTCCGAGGTTTTCAACTGAGCTGTGAGACCAGATGGCTCATTAGCAGCTGGCTGCAAGTTTGGGCAGTTGAATTTCTCGTTTAGATCCCACATTTGGACCATAGCCCCATTTTTGAAGGGAATGTGATGATTGTCTCCCGGCATGGTATACTCCACCGGGTCTTGAATGCCCTTGGCCAGGCGTTCAGGCGCTTGGAACTCTAGAAAGAGGCCATAGCGAGCAGCTTCGCTCAGTATCCATTGGAGGGGCCACAGTGACAGACCATCCTCCCTTGAGCCACCTCCCATGTCTGCATGGAATCCCAGGAACCATGCTTCCAGGCAGGTCCTTGATGAATTATTGGCCGGAAGTCTCTCGCCTTGAGGGCTTGTTACCCTCTCTGGCTTGAACGCGTCTCGGTTTTCAAGTAGTGCTAGAGCATGTCGGACGTGATGAGTGTTTTTGGCTTGGCGAATGTCATAGTGGTAACTTTGAAACAGTGACTTGGTGACAGGGTTGTTGAGCCACCTAAAGGTGCCTTCGGGATCCAAGAAGCCAACGGATTTGACGGTATCGAAGAGTCCGAGAAATTGGATTCGAGGAGAATCCGTGGTGTATCTGGAGCTGTCCGCTGCATCTCAGCATCGAGTACCTAGCTGGAGTCTATCCGTAAGACTTACAGAAAATGAAAGTCCTATTCGACATTGTTAGATTCCTGAGCCTCTTGAAATTTGGCAGGCAGCTTACAGAGTGTGGTTGAGAGCTATTGTTCCCATCCTCTCCGCGCATTTTATATCGGTCAATTGCCTCCACTAGCTTACTGTCCCAGTCCTCAGCGCCGGATTTGAGAGTTCCTAAGTTATTGAATAGTCCAGCCACCGCTCTTACGATGACTTGAACGAGTCAGGAAAGAATCGCGAAGAGAAGGGAGTGGAGAAACCCACAGGCACCGCGACTGTACCCAAAAAGGAAGAGCTCGTCCTGGGAGGGACAGCATGCTTTTGCACAATGCTAAACAAGATACCGGTAAGGACCATACCATCTAATCGAAGAATTAGGGTATCTTACCTCGTAGACTTCTGCGATCAGCTCCTCATAGCCATAGCCTGACCCTCCCTGCCAGTACTTCTTCCACTTGGGCTGTCTGGCGCCTAGGCCCTTGTAGTATCCTTTTTTCTGTGGTTGATGAGCGTCAGAAAGGAAAGAAGCTGTCCAATCTTTAAAATACCTGTTCCCACTCCTGCCCATCCTTGCCTGTGACCCGGCCTTCCTTGACCGCTAGGTAGACGCGAAAAATGTTTGAAGGATTCTTCTTAAAGCAGCCTACTCACATATCAGTACATACCAGACCAAAGGACGTAGAGAATGTTACCATCTAGACCATCCTCGACCATCCAGGTGCCGTCAACGCAGTAGACGAAACGGCGCGGAATGTGCCTCTTGTTGCAGTCAACACATCTCGGCAGGCGTTCAGTCTTGAGTGGTTCAGTCGTGCGGGGCTCCTCGAGGCTAAGATGTTCGAGGCCGGTGATGGTTTCACCATCAATCTCGGTGGCATACTCCGAGAGAGATATTGTATCCATGGATGGCTTTGAGGGAGAAGAGAAGGAATACCTACTCAAGAGAATCGCTTTGCAATGTCGAAAAGGCCTCACCAGGTCGTGAGACCAAAAGAAAAAATGCCATCGGGCTCTCAGCTGAAAATGAAGCCAAGCTGCCTTCTCATTCGTTGGTTACGCGCCCGCATCACAGGCCGACTTGCGCAGCTTGATTCCATCAAGAATCTTCAGGTGTGGGGCCCATTTAAAATGGCAGGAAGGAGAGTATGGGTACCCTGACTGAGGTCAGAAGTTGCCATATTGTTCGGAAGTGACGCCCATAGAGCTTCTGTTCTCCAAGAGCGTCGTCGAAGCTGGCCAAGTTAGAATGATGCTTCTATGATCAACAAACATTGAGCGAGTACCTGGGGTACTGGAAATCTTTTTCTTGGAAACGTGAGCAGCCTAGTTTTCTCTCATCACACTTGATCTGGCAACCGATGTCTAGATGGCGATCCCTGCTTATTATTGGGGCTTCTTACTTTTTTTTCTTTGCATCAAAGATAGCCATGTCTCGATTTCTGGGGAGGCGTACGCATGGCAGATGCAGATGTGATACGCTTGTTATTGTGTTCCTTGTTATAGCTGATGGTGTGTTTCTTATGGATGACGAACGGAATTCTTTGATTTATGACTATTTTAAGAAAGAAGAGAATGAGAAGGTATTAATATTAAATAGAGGATAAGGCTAAGTTATTTATTCTCTCGAAGGATAAAGAAAGGTATTATCTTATACGATAAGATATATTTTTTATTAAGTTATTATGGCTATCGCTATAGAGCTTATATTAAGGTTATGGTATTTTCTAGTATTAATTTTTAATGCTATCTTCTATATCTAACTGTTTTCTTTAATAATATATCCGATAAGTTCTCTTAGAAGCGTCATAGAAGTTAATAATTGTTATAGCTGAAGCCCGGCCCTTGATGGGATAACGGCGTACGATAGATAGCGATACACTTGTGTGGAGAACTATTATTATAGATTTCGAGGACAGTGGAATGTAAATTTGGCTGAGAGGATGGAGGATGTTGGTGCTGGAAATGAGGATGCCTGCCTCCATCACCGAAACCACCTCTACGATCTTCGCTGTCACGTGCCCTCCCTGAACTCGCTCCTTCCAGCGTCGATCAGGCACATGATGAAAATCTCTTAATCTGAGACCATCACTACGAGATTTCATTTCCCAGTAGTTTTCCAATCTCCTCAGCTATCGCCATGATGCGTTCCTCTGTCAACCTTCGCCCAATGATTTGCACACCAACCGGTGCACCATGATAGGCCTCTGGGTCGTCTGTTCAGACCAAATTAGCAGAGCCCTCAAGCCTTCAAAGAGAAACTCACATTCTGCCTGAACTGTGCCATCAATATCCGTGAGGGGACTGAAGGACTCATTCTTCACATCGACGGCCTTGTCGACAAAAGTAACTGGCACAACAACGCTCGTAAAATCGAGGAGGTTGATCACACTAGCATACCCGTAGTACTTGAACTGATTGTGCCGGATGGTTGCAGTGGGTGTGATGGGCGCGATGATAGCATCCAGCTGCTTGCCGAGCTTCTCCTCCAAAGCTCGAATGGCAGCCAGGTATTCACGCTGGTAATCCCACTTCTTGAGGTTGGCACTCCATAGCTCGTTTATGTCTAGCTTGGGCAGACTCGGGTTGATCAAATCGGCGAAATTGGGGATGTCAGGCTCGCCAGAGGCCTTGAGTGTCTCAAACACATCCTAAAGGCCAAGTTAGACAAGCGCAGGGGTGGAATGTGAGGGTTCCCACTGTTCCACCATCTGAGGCGTAGATCTTGTTGACGAGATCGACAGCATATGGATGCTTGTAAGGTTCCCAGGGAACAACCGTGTGGCCTCCTTGCTTCAACTTGTCGACAACTGTCTGCACACCCCGAAGGATGGGAGGATGAGGAAGAACCTAATTCATCAGCTGAATTTTTTATCCACCGAGAGAACCAAACTAACCACCCCATCGCAACTGTAGAAACCCAAAGTTAAGCTCTTGGATGAAATCTTGGCCTTGATGGCATCTTCTTCAGCCTGTCGCCATGGCATCGGTATGACCTTGGAGTCATACTCCCAGGGTTGCTCCGCAAGAATAGATGTCACAAAGAGTCGCATGTCCTCTACTGAGTGTGTAAGAGGGCCACATACGGAATGGACAGTTTCCTGCCCTTCCATGCTGTTGGCCATCTTGGCATATGGCAGACGCCCATGGCTAGGTCTCAAGCCGTAGAGAAAGTTGAACGCAGACGGGACTCGAATGGAGCCACCTTGGGCTGTCAGCAAATTTACTGCAAAGGGAGTCGAGCATACCTATATCAGTGCCAACGCCGATGAGACTGCCACGGAACCCAACCAAAGCGCCTTCTCCACCCGAGCTACCTCCACAAGACCAGTTCTTGTTTCGGGGGTTCAAAGTTCGACCGATGATGTTGTTGACAGTCTCGCACACCATAAGACTCTGGGGAACACTGGTCTTGATGTAAAATACAGCCCCGGCTTTGCGGAGGAGGTCAGTCAGGACCGAATCTTCCTCGTCATACTTGCCAACCCAATCGGTATAACCCATGGTGGTCTCAAGGCCCTACTACTGTTGAAGCGGCAATGGATAATTTTGGTACTGGAGAAGAAGTACCTTGATCCTGAGTTGGTCCTTTAGTGAGATGGGAAGACCATGCAGAGGTCCCACAGTCTTCTTGTTCTTGGCAAAGTATTCATCCAGCTCACTGGCTCTCTTGAGGGCCATCTCTGGGAAGAACTCGTGCGTGCAGTTGACCTGTAATGTATTTAGCAAAAGGTCTTGCTACCTAATAGACATTTAGACAAACCAACTGCTGAGCAAGCGCAGCTCTTTTGCAAAACGCAGTTGTGACGGCGACAGAGGTCAACTCTCCCGTCGCCATTTTGTTGACCAGTTCCACAGCGGAAGACTCCGTGATGACGAGTTCTTCTAGGGTCATGATTCCGCTGTCTTTAGGGAAATTCAGCATTGAGTCGTCGTACGCGGGCACCTTGACGCGCCATTCTGCCGGAATGGACTTGCCGATACGGCGTTTCTTGTCTTGGGCTATTGTCTCCCACGTCATGGTTCCTATCGTGCAGGAGTGGAGGTCTAGAGTAAAAGCGATGTAGGAGATGTTCCGTGGAATAAAATTACAGGAGAAAGATTTAATCTAATCTCTGGGGTCACAGAACTTGCTTTATACCTTGATTGTTCTTGGCAGGTCGCACATTGACTGATAAACACCCTGATAACCCCGCACTTGTTGTCATTGCCTATCACTCTTGATATCAGGACGGGCCGGGCCGGCAGGTGCAACATTTCCCTGGAAGGGCGCCGTCTATGTCATCGGTTGCTGCCGCAAACCCCGCTCTTGGTGCGCCGCCCGCAAGAAACTGCCTAACAGAGACAAGATGCCCACAACAGGGAGCTGAGGAATGATGGGTGAACAGCTGGAATAATACATTAAATAGTTATATTGAGGACACGGGCTAGTGGCCTCACCTCAAGCAATAAGACGAGCCCTATTAATTCCACAACTAGGTACAGATTTACTCAAATAATTTCGGTGTTGTTTGAATCCTAGCCCACTGAAATCCGTCCTCGAGTCGTCTTATCTTTCAAGGCACATCGGACGGATCTGCTCATAGTTGGCACCTGAATCAAGTTAGCAACCGGATTATGGGCGGCGAATCCAAGCGGGCCGGAGATCAGGGAGATAGTTCCTTCAGTAGGGACTATGACATGAATTCAAGGGGGACCTTTACATGTACAGTTGGTTGTGTAAATAAGAAGAAGCTACCTACCCAATCACTTGAATTGGTCTAGCAGCGATGGCCTAGTGTGGCGCTGGTGGCTAAATTGCAAGTTTGCTTCTGATTGGCTCTATGAGATTCTGTCATTGGCTAAGTCATCTCATCCTCTATCACGTGAAGGTATTTGCACAGCTGCTATGCACCTACTGGCAGCTAGCTAACCTATACATACTATGGCAGGGGTTGCAGTGAACTGGAGTCAGTGGCATATTAGATGCAGCATAATTCTCAGAGAAATCTGGGGAATCACCACGCAGAATATTATTTTCCCCTATACAAGCTGATTCTTATATATCGTAGCATAGTAAGAGCAAATCTGGATTTACTACCTTGGATGATTGTCCGCCGGCAAAGTTGACGACCAAAGCGTTCACCGTGCTATAATTGTTACCGTGAGCAATGTATCAAATATAGTATCGTTCGGTGCTACATAGTCTTGACGCAAACGTATAGTTCTGTCTCCGCATTCGAGTCTGCCAAATAAACAGTGGGACCCAATGCTAGCAGAGCTGTGATGGCTTCGTTGGTAGCTCAACAGCAAGAACTCCCTTCTCGTCGGTCCCTAGTTTGAATCCCGATAGTCGAAACAAGATTTGGATCCGTTGACCGTTGCTTTTGTCCAGGTTAACTCCTACGCGATGCTACCGAATCCCTCATTGTGGAGTCGTCTTGGCCGGAGTTCTTATCCCCCATTGGCCACCTCGCACTTTTTATCCTTGTCGACCTCGGACTCTGAACCAGAGAATTGGCCGTTCTGATTGGCTCTTGAGCTCCGTCTCACTTCCCATATATTTCCCTCGGTCTCAGCTGAAGTCCCACAGGTCCGTTCGGACTCAACCGAACACCAGTTCAACGCCATGGCGCGCAAAGGTAGTCGCAAGGTCCGCACCGGATGCTTGACCTGCAAGTAAGTCTGGCTGTGCTCACAGCGCGTGATTGGATGAGACAGCTAACCACCGATCGCTTCTAGAATACGCAAGGTCAAGTGTGACGAGGCCAAGCCATTCTGTCAGCGGTGTGAAAAGACCGGTCGGAAATGTGATGGGTACATGCTGCCATGGACCATCCCTAGCCCGGGCGCCTCTCGATCCCTTTGCCAATACGGAGAGAACAAGGTTGAAGCGAGAGCCCTGCAGTTTTTCTGCGAAGTCGCAGGGCCATCACTTTCCGGCCCCGTTGAGCCCTCGTTCTGGACCAATGTCGTCATGCGGATCTGCCGCTCTCAAGTGGCTGTCAAACACTCCGTCATTGCCATCAGCTCCTTTTACGAAGAAGCAGAGGCTGAGGTCCACTCTGGGAAGAAACCACATCACACCGTCGCGCTGAAGCACTACAACACGGCAATACGCGAGTTGAAGCAGATGGATAACCAACCACTGGTACTGTTGGTGTGTCTTCTCTTCGTCTGTATGGAACTCCTGCAATCGAACCAGGGATTGGCGGTCCAACACTGCAACCATGGCCTTGCCATATTAAGGCAGTGCATATCCGAGACCTGGGTGACGGAACACCTGGCACCCATGTTCCGTCGACTATGTGCAGTCCCACTGTTCTTTGGTGGGGATTTCGCCAACTTCCCAGATCTGGATGTTCTGGAATATCCCATACCGAGGGAAGCAGAGTTCTCTAGCTTCTCAGACGCTCAGGGCATGATCGACGATATTTTCAATCGTACGGTTCGGCTCGTTCGGTGGGGCGAGGAGTACTGCGTCGGTGCTTTGAGGCATAAGGAAGTAACTCCTCGCCTCCTCGAGGAACAAAAAAGAACCGAGGCGCTTCTAACTCAATGGCAGGTCCTGTTTGACAAATGGGAGAGAAAGGCGAAAAAATCGGCAGTGACGGATCTTCAGAGAAGCTTCTTCGTTATGCGTCACCAGACCTGCCAGGTATGGGCTCGCATGGCCTTTTGTCCTGAGGAGTCGGGTTACGACAAACACGTGGACAAGTTCAAACGCATAGTCGAAGAGTCTGCACGCATCGAAAGGAACCAGAAGCGTTCGCTGGTATTTTGCTTCGAAATGGCCTTCACACCAATGCTCTTCTCTATCGTCATGAAGTGTCGGGATTTGAGCACACGCTTAGAAGCCCTGCGGCTGATCAAGGTGCATGGAGTGCCACGAGAAAACCTTTGGGAGAGCCAAGTAATGCATGCCATTGGACGACGGTTGATCGAAATCGAGCATGGTGCCATATTGGATGCCCAGGGACAATCATCTCTAATGCCGGTTGCATGTCCTGGCATGCCACCAGAAGAACGAAGGATTCATCGGCTCATATCGGAGCCTTCAGAAAGTGCTCAAGTTGGGGTATATGGGGGAAAGATTCGAGGAACAAGAGTGAAGTTCTTCATGCGGACGCCTGAAGGCAATGTCATTGAGCACTCGGAGCTTCTCGCAACGGATGAAGCACCCGTATCTTCTAGCTCCGCTAGTTCAGGGAGTCCTGAATCGCGAGCCTGAGACAAGACGTTGCTTGGAAGTCTCAAGCCGCCTTTTGAATCCCGGGCTAATCTAATCCTAGTAGTCTCCGTTCACATGGCGCTTCAAGTTATCTGACGAAGTAGACGCAAGCTATTTGTATAGACCTTATCATAGCCAGAAATAGAAGTAGATCTTGGCGTGTTTGGGTTTGTTTGATAGTATTCAGGCCCCGCGTCACCAGCCACGACATTAGTACGGATTTCGCCTATAAACCCAACTGTCCTCCCACCTGTGCAGCCTAATCTGAGGCAAGATCGGGATATGGTGTAATGTAGAACAAGATGACCCTCGTTGATACGACGCTTGTGTCACTGAATTTTGCTTTTTATCGGCCCTCACTGAGCCTTATCCTGGTACCTAGATGCAACATTCCATCATCTTGTTCTCGTATTTCTTCACATTCGACTCGTCTACCTACTCAGTCACTAACAAACGTTTTCCTGTGTAATGCATCACATTCAGTCCCCTGCGACCTCGCACAACCAGCAGCTGTTATAAGATGTCTCCTTCTGAAGGCCAAATGTCATCATACCATATTGATCTGAATCTCATAATTCTTGCCGTCAAGTTAGAAGCCCTCCATCTTCAACTGTTTCAAAGAGCCCAGAAGTTGAAATGGCTGGCGATCACGGTAGTCCCAAACCACCAGGATACCACCCAACGCCACAGTTCGACGCAGGGTACGAATCATCGGACCCGAATTCCCAGAGGGAAGATCCTCTCCGCGTCAAGTACCAACGATGCAGGACCTTGTCAGCAGAAGGCTGGGGCTTGGAGATTCTCTCGAGCTTCAGCAGTCTAATCTTGCTCGGCGGCATCATTTTCATCTTTTGCTACATGAAAGACAGACCCCTCTCCGATTGGCAATTTCCCATCTCACTCAACGCTATAATATCTATCCTCACGACTGCCTGCAGTGCGGCGATAATGCACGGTGTCAGCACCTCGATTAGCCAGCTCAAATGGCTACACTTTGCAACTGGTCATCGAAATTTATTTAGCCTTGAATCGTTTGACGAGGCCAGTCGAGGACCCTATGGATCAATCAAATTCCTGTTCACAATTAGATGGAACCTCGCCACGATTGGCGCCTTGGTCACCATCTTTCGGCTCGGGCTCGCCCCTCTGGCGCAACAGGTTGTTAGCCTTGAAGCACGCGACGTTATCACCGCGGACGATAACGCGACTTTTGGATACGCGCATACATATAACCGGAATAAGGGCTTAGTCCACGCTTGCAAGTTGTCACGTCCCCTTTACAATAGGCGAACGTCGCTGACATGTCCAAGCTCTACCGCCGGACCCTAGGATGCAATCTGCCATACTTAGGGGCCTCTACAACTTCAATAGCCAGCCCGAATTCACCTGTGGTGGGTCTTGTCGTTGGAATGCATCATACATCTCACTTGGCTTCAAAAGTGTATGCAAAAACGTCACGGCCCATACGTTGAAACGCCAACGCTGCAGCAATCCTCACCCTGATGGACCTCAGTCGTGCAACTTGACCACCCCAGCAGGGGTAGGTCTTTCAACATGGTTCATACCTTCAGAAGGTCACACTACATTTCAGATCAATACCACGGCCGCAGATTCCTATTATTACTATGGTGAAGCTAATGCCAGCTACCAGTACATGGAGGTAGCGAGAATGGCCGTCTATCGAGCAACTGCAAATTTAGACATGTTCCAGCTTGACAGCTCTGATGTCAACGTAACCGACTGCACTCTCCAGCTCGCTGCGTACGAATACTCAAATGCCCAGGCAAACGGAAGCAGCTTCTCATTCGAGAGCATCCGTCAAGTCAACCTCAGTGCGAGTGACCATGATGATTGCGATGGGAGTAGTGGGGGTGCTCGTGAGGGCTGCTGGACGTGGCAGGTCATGTCCAACGGGTCAAAGATTGAGAACTCGCCAACACTGAGGTTCTCGGTAGTTGACATGAGGGCATTGGGCGAGTTCTTCCTGTCGGCCATCTTCAAATCGGAGTGGATCGAGGGAATTGAAGATAATCCAAACCCTGGTTTAAATGCTGTACTTGGGGGAGACGTGGATCTTTCTCGGGCTTTCCAAGAGATGGCCATGAGCATGACTGACTACATACGCAACGGACCTAACGGGATGCCGGCCAAGGGGGACCGGGTGGAAAGTAGGATTTTTGTCTCGATTCGATGGCATTGATTGATTGGGCCTGTCGCCATAGAGCTCGCTGGGCTCTTCCTGACTGTCCTGACCATCGTGGGAAATAGACGCAACGTCCCACTGTGGAAGTCATCAGCGCTTGCAGTTCTGGCTTGTCGGCACGATGAGGAGGACAGTCTGATACGGACCAAGATCAGGGACATGGGAGAGATTATCAAAGTAGCGGAGAGCTCCAAGGTCCGGCTAGAATAAGGTGTCAGTCTCGGCCCGTGTAAGGGTGTAGGGTAGCTTTTCTAGTCCTGGAGCCCCTTTCCTATTTAATCTTGAATCATCTGTTGATTTGACTTGATATGGAGTGACCTCTCTGATTCCCAAGTCCAAGTTATAGTCTATTCGTCTCTAAGCCAGATCTGTTCGAAGGGGGTTTCTGCAAAAGAACATGGATTCAAGGAGAAACGGCAGTCCTGAGCGCCGCCTCCACGGCCGCGCGGACTAGTCAAAGAAATGTGAGGACGACAATTTACGAACCTGGAATATTTAAGGGAGTTGGCACAGCAATATTATGCTTGTTAAGTCGATGGACCGTTTCGGAGTTATTACCTACGGAGGGTCGACTTGGATCGTAATATTGGATCGTGTAGAAAAACCCTTGGGTCATCAAGGCCACACGCCCTCGGACTCGACCAAATACGCCGCCCCAAGGAACTCGATTGTATAAAGGGCTGGATAGATTCGATGTTGTGTTTGAACAGGACGATCGCATGTGGATTAATACAGGCAGCGCTCTGCATTCTCTGGAAACCCTGCGGCATTGGGTGGAGGATGGAGTTGCACCCGACACGCTTGAAATCACTCTCATCAGCCAAGACAACGAGGGCTGCAAAGAACAGGACCCTCTTTTCCCCTATCCTCTCAAGGGGTCTAAGAAGGCTAGCGAGTTTACTTGTGTTGAACGCAAGAACCAGGTTGGTAGGGGCGAGTTGTGATTGGTTTAAGCCAAAGTTGAACGAGCAGGTCTAGATGGTTGTGAGAGCGTTGGCAAGATGCTATTGAGGAGACCCAAACAGATCCGGGGCGGCTTTATGCAGTAAACAGAGTTTCATTTCCAATAGCAACAGTGGTTTACTTGTTATTCCAGAATAAATACAAGCTACTTGACTAGTCCTTGGCTCGGACGTAACCCCTGATAGTTCGAGTGTATACACTCTCTCAAGATAATAGCAGTGAAGCCTAGTTAAGCCTGCTAATACCTGGTCTTGATCAATGGAAGTCCGTGGTGGGTGCCTGGGGCAGAAGCCTTCATCATGGCCACCCGCGAATCCCCATCGCTCGGTGGCTTGCCACAAGGGCAAAGCTGAGCAGGAGCTGGCTCATCGCCCGAGATCGTGACGCCATTGACACACATTTGTATGTGGTCAGCAAATTGCCCTCCGTATTCAATCTTTCGCTTCTTCTCGTCGACAATGTCGTGGACGGTCAGTTGCTGCCCCTCTTTAGTTCCCGTGCCCACGGTGCCCTTGGGAACCTCGATGTGCAGTCGCAGGCCCATGTTCTTGCGGATATCACCTCTCACCCAGGTAAAGGTCCCGGCAGGGACGGGCTTGTTCACCCCTGATCCATCATCGAGCTTGAAGCTATTGGAGTCGAACGAGTTCATGTAGATGCCGACAGGATTTGCGATTGAAACTCTGTTGCCGTCGCTAGCAAGCCCGTTGATCTTGACCCCGATCTACAGCCAGTCAACTTCAAGGTCTCCAAGGAAAATGTGGCTACTTACCTCAGGGTCTGAGTGTCTCTTGGGCTGACCGTACTTGGAGCAGTTGCAGAGCTTGGTTTTGTCCGTGATCTGGTTCCCATCCGAGTCCTCGCGGACCACAGTCGCCTGGGCTGCGATATCGACCTCGGCTCCCAGAGTGTTGTTGGCCTGCGCGAGATGCATGATGCAGCCTGGGTTGGTGGTGACAAAGCCTTTGCTGGGGTCCTTGCCAGCGGGGTCTTTCAGATTCTTGATGCCGTTCCATGGGTTGTAGGGGTTGTATTTGCCATCGCTATCAAACATGTCGTCGAGTTTGATCTGGTCAGCGTACTCGGGGTTGCACGCTTTGTAGATGGACAACAGCTTGTCTTTGTCATGTGTGGCTAGGAAATCCCAGTACTAGAGGATGTATGTTAGCCTTTGAGTTCTACTGTGGTGGTGGGCATAGTACCTCGGGGCCTTCGCACGTAAACGTCACGGACACAATGTGACCATGCTCGTCCTTCTTCACGGTCCATTCAAGGTACTCGTCGTGTCGATCACGATTGGCGTCTGCATCTGCCCATCTGTGCTTATCATTCTTGTGGGCAATCTCGACCTGTATAAATTAGCCCTGTAACCAGCCATAAGGGCCGGGATGCAGTACCAGTCTTGGGAAGCCTTTCCATTCGATGCTTGTCGCCTCCTGGCTGACATCGAAGGGAGTGACCCGGCCGTTGAAGAACTGGGTCAGTGGTGTACGGTTGAACTCCGCACCCTGTTTGCCTGCCTGCAGCGGCTGGAAAACACCTTGATCATCCGTATAACCAGCGTTAATCTCCTGATCCATCCAAAAGGAGACGGTGTCGGACCACTGTTGCTTTTGTTTGTCCGTCAGCTTGTCATCCTGGACGGGAAACCCAGGGGGGTCGAAGGAGGTGAGGGTTTGAGAGGTGAAGTTCTCAGACATGGTGAGAGAGAAAGGTCTTTGAATGAGATGGATTGAAGACGGTAGAGATGCTTGGGCAGTTGCTTAGGGAGTTGTCGATTTCATATGACGGCGGATGGACGCTTTATATGAGTGCATACTCGAAAACCCTTCAACTTGTCAGTTGTTCAAAGGACACGGTCGTCCAATACCTCAAACACTCATACATCATGTTGATATTTCCAGCTCGCTACTACGTTTCGATGCATCAAAATCCCAATCTAGCACTTTTGAAATGACTCGGTAGCTCTTGAGGCCCGAGGCTGGCTGAATCTGGAGATCGGCGTGATTGACCAGAGCTGAACATGCAAGTCTCAGGAGCCCCGCAAACGCAGGATACACATATTGGACCTTTAGACGCCCACCCTTGTCGTGCCCAATCATAGGTTATAGACACCAAAAACTGAGGTTTGTGCCAAGAATGCCGGGAACGCCGGTTAAGGTCGTGGCTGGGACGGCCCGCATGGGGCTGAGGATGCAGTTGACGTCGGCTATGATGTAGTAGCGTGCGATTTTCTTACTCTAGAAGCGGGGTAGGGGAACGGGTTTCCAGTCTTCTGACCAATGCAGTAATGATATGAAACTTCAGCTCAATATTGCAACGGCGTCTTTCCCCAATATAGACAACTATCATGATGTTGAGACTTGCATGTCTTAAAACAGCCGCACTTCAGCTATTCCGCCACAATCATACGATGTTTTCCAGCTGATGATATAACCGAATTTGAAAGTTTACTGTCTAATATGTCTCAGCCATCCATGTAACCGAGACTATTCTTACTTCACCGTTGTCGGCCAAGAATCATAGCCAATCATGTACCGCTTAATAAAGAGTCACTGATGAATGGCCAGCCTGTCCGGTGCTCCCTACGTGGTTGGCTACATAAAAGAGACGTCGGGAAACTTCCTGCTCTGCAATATCTTGAGCCGAAGTGACAAGCCAGTCACAATGTCACCACAACTCTACTGGCGAAAGTTCACCCGTGACGGGACGGCCGACCAGAATACGTTGGCCGATGACAAGTTTCTTGGCGAAAACTTTACCGACTTTTTCGGAAAGTGGCTTCAGAATGGAGAAAACTCCAAGGTCGTTACCTGCCATGATCTGGTGATGAAGTTTTGGAGTAAGTGGTTTCTTTGCTTCGCTCCCATCCTCTTGGTTACATCAAAAAGTCCCAAGGCCCTTGAATCACCATAATCTGATATACAAAGGTGACGAGGATCCCAAGAACAAACCCAAAACCTTTGCAGTGGCGGATGCTGGCTGGTTCAACTGGAAGAAGCAGCATTCAGACTGGACATGGTTCAAGCCCTTCATACGCTTCTTGACACTGGTCAAGCCCCGCGACAAGGAATACTTCGACGCCGAAGATGGTGCGTGGACTCTTTGCATTGTCGGTGGTAGCCGTCCTAGAGACAAGTACGGCTTCTTGCAAGTGGCTTCATGGGACGGGTATGCTTTCAGATATTACCAGGCAAGTCACCATTTTTACACGAAGAGCACGATTAACCAGTAGATAGAGGGACACCTTTGAAGAAGGCACATCGGAGGAACATCAGGCCTGGAACTACTTTGGCCACTCTCGGGATGCATTCGGGGCCTCCTCCTACCTTGGACCCTTCAACGGACACGTGAATGGAGCCTGTATTATGAAGGAGCTTCATGAGTTGAGTTAGAAATCCTCGTTGCCAAGGACAGCTGCTGACAGATATACAGGCCATGGATTCATTGGCTTGGGGTGGAAACGAGTAGTTTTAAAAACGCCCTTTCCGAGGAAGACATCGCGGAGTTTAAAGATCTCCCCTGGATCACACGTAAAGGTGGAAGTCTCCTCTCTGCGATCAGCACCAACCCAAACAACCTGGAAGATGCCATTACAAAAGGAGTTGACAATTGGTTTAACACTCGTAGCTCGCTTGACTTTCCAGAGGATAAAATCAACACAAACCCGACCAATATCCCGAGATGGGTTGCTCATCTGTTCCTCACTACCACCATCAACATTGGATGTGCGCTCTCCGACGACTCAAAGTATATACTTCCTCCAAATCACCTCTATGACTACGAGCTGTTGCATGCCATTGACACAGACCTGATGGTGAGCTGGCCCTCCATCATTGACAACTGTGATGACTGATATCAAGCAGCCAAAAGTTCCACAAATATACTTTTATGAAAACCACTACCAACAAGCTGTCAAGAATCTGCAATTTTGCATCCTCATGCCTGCACGCGATGGGGCTACGGGCGATGTCGTCCTCCCCTGGCATGCTCTTGGGGGCGACAAGAGAGAAGACCCAGGGTTGAAGGATTTGCACTTCATGAAGCTCCAAGAGAATAGCGAGGGACTCTCTCCATTCAATTTCCTCCATTCCTCCTACGAGGATGCCGCTGGAGTCATTCAGATGCAGGGACTCAACGGGTTGGACGACTCAGTCATCGGCCTCTTCTCAACTTGGACATTCAACGCCATCATGATGGTCGATTTCTGGAACCCCATCTACTCTTGGAAGCGCGGCATCCTGATGCAGTACGTTCCTCTCGAGACGAAATTCGACGGACAGCAGTACGACCTGGATGCTCGCTTCGTTGACAAGGTCAAGAACTCTCCATATGCTAAACTCCAGGACACCCCCGAGTACGAGTTTCTTCAGCTTCTCGATACCAAACTGGAGACGCATCAGGAGTCAATCCGTGCATATTTCAAGGCTGTCAAGGCTCGTATGAAGAAAGACCCCGTGGCGGCATTGGAGGATTACTTGACGCTGGCCGAATCGCGACGGCGCATCTACCGACCCCTGCCCTTGGACGAATTTGGCCCCACGATGCCCTTTGCCCTCAAGTATCCAGATGTCAATGTGCCCATGTACTTGGAGATGGCACCGGACGGCACACTTCGGAAGATTCCATCACGCGGTCAGGCATTTTTGACTAAGTGGACGAGTAGCTTGTCTGGGGTTGATCCTCAGATATTGCCATCGGCAGAGGCTGCACCTAGCAAAGCTCCTGTTGCCATCGATGCCTTGCCCAGGCCTTCTCGACTTGCTGGGCCCTGTCAAGCAACTTCGTCTCAAGGAAGATCGGGCCCAGCTCCAGTGGCCAAGGGCTGTCCGTTCATGTCTGCCAAATCCGCCGTCAAAACCACCAACGGCAATACGGCAGCCAAGCTTGACCTGGTTACTCTGACTCCAAAGAGGAGCCCAACTTGGACCAACGACATTCTACCTCTCATCCAGACCCCGTACTGGGTTTCTGGAGACCCTTCGGCTACGGGTAAGCTTTGGGTTGACAAGATGGTGGAATGGGGCCATTGGGACCTTGCCTCTTACGAGGATGTCAAGGAGAAAGCTGTCAGTATCTACCAACACCTTCGAACCAAGTCCATGCCCATCACCAGGGACCCTCAGAACTATTGGCCTGAGAAAGCCTTGGAAAAGTTCCGAACCTGGGTGAACGCAGGATTTCCGCGAGATTCATCCGACCCTCCATCTCCTGACATTCTGATCCCGAAGCCGATGGACGCACCAGAGTCTTTCAAGGTCAGGAGGGACATCATGAGTCTCAGCAAGGAAGAGCTTGCAGTTTATCAATCCAAGCTGGATAATATTCTTCAAGTTGGCGCCCTTGGGTCCAAGTGGCAGGAGCTTGGGCTTTTGCGTACGTTTCTCATCTTGAATACCCCCGTCTTTGTAACTGACATCAACCATAGATGCATACTGGTGTCTGCACTACCAAGAGGCAACCTTCCTCTGGCACCGAGCTTATTTACTCTACGTGGAGAAGCTCATCGGCTTTCCAATTCCTTACTGGAATGGATACACTCCTGAAGCTGCTGATCCCAAGTCGCCGTTTGCAGGCATTCCCCCCATGTTCCTTGAAGACACGTACATCCATCCAGCAGATGAAAGTGAACGGCCAAATCCACTCAAGTTTGCTCTGTCTCTGAATGGTCATTCAAAGACTGGTGAAAGCGAGTTTGTGACTCGTTCTCCCACGCTCACACAAGGGCCCTCGTCTCTGAATTGGGGTCGTAAGGTTGGGCTGTTTAAGCTGTACCATGACCAGATTGCGCAGGCTTTGAAGCAGTCGACCTACACCACGTCCGAGACGGCTGAACACTTTGGAGTGCCTTGGGCAAACATTACAACCTTCTCAGATGATCAGCCGGATGGCCTTTATCCGTACCGGTTTGACTTTGATGGCTTGTTTGAGCAAGTTCACGACAATTTCCACGGATGGGTTGGTCCAGATATGGTGCGATACTCTCTGTAAGCGGCCTTAGGAGTGAAATTGCTGACAAAGAGCTAGGCTGATAACACATACACTGCATTTGACCCCATTTTCCTGTCATACCATGCCAACATGGACCGTCTTGCCGGCATCTTTATCGACGCCCACCCCGAGAGCCAGTTCACCTCTGGATTCCCGCTCCAGCCTTTCATCAACAACGGTACTGATGTCAGCTACGATGATCCTCGTCGATGGCGCTACACGACCATTGGCGATATGGCCAAAGACACTCGCAGCTTGGGATACATGTACGCTGCTCCCACCAGCCCGGATGTCTTCACACCCGAATCCGCGGCGGAGCGAGGCATTGCCTCTCCACGTGCCAGCGGTGGCCGAGCCATCAGTCTACCAGCCGTTATTCCTGATCAAGCAGAGGCCAAACATGCCAACGGAGTCATCAAGACTGCAGCAACGGGCCCAGTCGAGAAGCAACCGTTTGTGGTTTTTACTGGAGTCGGCTGTACAACCTCCAGCTACCGGATCGATGTATTTACAGCCGATGCACAGTCCCTGACGCCAGATGTCACCGCCAATCCAGATTTCATCGGACAGATCACACGGATTGGCATGGGGCGAGGAAGACAAGGCGACGGGCCGCCCAACTCGGGTCGATGCCGCGAACCTGCTGCAACGAGGGTTCTTGCTGCAGGGAGGGTCAAGGAACAACTTGTGAAGGAATCTAGGGTCAAGGTTGTAGTGACCAACGTGGAGACAGGACAAGAGGTGTCTGAGGAGGAGTATGCTAAGATGCCTGGGTTCACCCCCAAGGTGGTTTGGCTCGCAACGTAGATAGCTGGCAAGTTTACGTACCTTGACAAAGAACTATTTTGACTGTCTAGCAAGAATTGCCAAGAGTTTGCATCAGAGTCATACTACTCAACACCATGGCGACAGGTGAACGAGAACGCTCAAGTCGATTTAGAGGTTCCTTTTAAGGGGCAAGTAAATATCTGCAAAGAAATAAGCCCAAGAGGGAAAATAAAAACGTGACTTGACTGATTCCTAATCGTTCCATGCCGGGCCGGCTTCAGAGTAAAAAATATCACTTGACCTCCACTTGTGATGCTATCGCCTCCAGAGGGGTTAAAACTGCAGTGAAACGATGCCCAATCTCATGTGGATGTGAACGCAACAATGTCATCGAGGCGCAGATGTCGACCTAGCGACACCTAACTCGCTGGGCCGACAATAAGGCGATTCTGATGTTGGGCACCAGTGGCTTCACTGCAATTTTAGTCTCCCCAGAGAGAACTGTCGGAGCTGTCACAAGGCTCCATCACCCTCTCTTCAGCTGACCACGCACTTCTACTTCACTCATCAACAGGCAATGGCTCAAGTATCCTTGACCAGTCGGAAGAGACCACGAATGGCCGAACCTGAACGTCGGTGTGCTGCATGCACAGATCTGTTCTCCAGCCGAGGCCTGCGGGAACTCCAGTCTGAAGATGGCTACGCTCACTGTACACGCCAAGAGGCAGAGGATTTCGCCCAGGAAGGCTGCGCCTTGTGTGACTTTCTTGTCAAGGTTGGCAAAAAGAAGTTTGGAAAGGACAAATTTGAGAAGGAAATTTGGTCGGCGGGTGATCGTCTTGTGTTTCAAAGCCAGTCCGAGTCCGGAGAGCCAGCCTCTGAACTCACGTTACTGAAAGGGAGAATTGGGGGTTCTAACGAGGTCTTGACCATATATCTATTCGCCCAGCCAGGTAAGGCGCGCTCCTATGAGTTCTATCATACGACCTGAAGGCTAATTCGAGGTAGATGATCCTCTAGCAGCGCTTATTCCTCGACGAGAAGTGCCACGGGATGTCAAGAGCCCGGCCGTCTTTGCCGCCGCTCGGAAGCTCATCCATGCCTGCCTGAGGCCGGACAATCCCAGCGAGGGCCACCAGCTGTGCCGTTATTCCAGAGACACCGTCCTTCCCACCCGAGTCTTGTACGTCGGAAATTCCCGCAGCCCCAACTCTCCAGTACGGCTTCAGGTCAATGAGGTTGAGACTCATGGCGAATACTTGGCTCTGAGCTACTGCTGGGGGAAGCCAAGCCCAGAGCCAGCCTTTCAGCCTGTCTTGCTACGGAAAAACAGCCTGCATGACCTGACATCTCAGATCCTGCCCAGCAGTTTGCAGCAGTCTATCCGAGACGCTATTTCCGTCACTCGGAAGCTTGGTTATGATTACCTCTGGGTCGACGCATTATGCATTATCCAAGACAACAAGGAAGACAAAGATCACGAAATTTCCATGATGGCTACCATCTACAAGAACGCCATCATCACGTTGGCCGCTGGCACCGCGGAAAGCGCATCTGAAGGGTTTTTGGGGAACCTGGCGTCCAAGCCAAACGCATATCTGCCCGACCACAAGTTCGCGATCCCGATGGAACAGGAAGGCAAGATAGGCCATGTATACCTCACGGGCGAACCCTACGCGCCTGATCACCCGCTGGACAAGCGTGGCTGGACACTCCAAGAATTCATGCTGTCTTCTCGTATGCTCATCTTCTCTGACTACCAACTTCTCTGGCAGTGCAAAGAAGTCGAGCTAAGAAGCGTAACGGGTGACAGCCGGGGGTTGGAGTACCAACAGCCGCTTGAATCTCTCCCTTGGACAGTCTTTGACGAGGAAGCGGAACCTCGCTTTGGGACATCTGACAGCGAGAAGCTCTACATCTGGAAGACCATCATCCGTCAGTACACGGAGAGAAACTTGTCAGACCAGAATGATCGACTGAGGGCCGTGTCAGGGGTAACCAGCGAGTTGGAAAAGCTCTGGCGAGATACCGAGATCTGGGGTTTATGGCGAGAGTGGTTCATTCCCCTGCTGGCATGGTACAAGGTCGAGACCGACAGAGTCGATGAAAGGAATCTCAAGAGGGCTCCAAGCTGGTCCTGGGCCTCTGTCGACGGCATAGTTCGCTACCAAGACCCAGTAGACGTCACGATAGACGTACAAGATGCCAAGGTAAAGACACTGACAGTGGGGAGCGTGGTGCTATCCTGCCGGATCCTCAACGCTGACGATGCCGACGTGTCCGTCTCGGAGCGGCCAGATCTTTCCAACAAGGCTTGGCGAGAGGAAGTGGGTGACAATGACCTTCTGTATCTACTTCTGGGTACCACTAAAGGTGACGATCACGGCGGCAAGGGGATAGGAATAGGGCTGCTTGTTATGCAGGTCGCCAGTCGGTATTATCGACGAATCGGGCTGGCCGTGTTTCCCGACATGTCAATTTGGAAGGGAAAAAAGGTCAAACGACGAACTATTGAGTTTGAACCAAAGCAATGATGGCATATAGATCTACCTCTTCCTTTCCTTACAAAATCTGTTTCCATTTGTTTAAGTATCCATGCAATGCTCTTCACTTGTCCTTCTTATGAATCTTCTCATGCCTCCGACAATCATTCATCCTAGCAAAAGCCTTGTCACAAAATGAACACCCATACGGTCTATCCCCGTAGTGACTCCTCTCATGCCCACTGAGATTAATCTTCCTCGTAAAGTTCTTGCCGCAGATATGACACGTGAACCGTGCAGGTCCTGTGGTTTGCCGACGACTCAGAGCCTCAAAGACCGTGGGCCCCTCACTAAGCTCAGGGTGGTAGATGCGAACGTGACGATCCTTGTCCTTGTTTGTTGAGAAGCCGATGGGTGCTGAGTTGCAGCTCACGGGACATGGGAATGGTCTGTCGTGCCTGTTCTCGTGGCTTTTGCGGGCTGCCTCGGTGTCATAGCCAATGTAGAAATAGCGGCAGAGAGTGCGACGGCACTTGAACAGGTTTGATCCGTAAAAGTCCTTGATACACCTCTCGCCGAGGACTTGGTCGTCGGGCTTGTGCTCTTCCAGTGCGGCTCTATTATCGAGGAGAGAAGTGTTGATCTGAGGTATGCCGACCTTGTTCCTCTCTTCATCTTTGCCCTTCTGGTGGGTATAGATATGCTCCCACAAGGTAGTGAGGTTTTCGTGAACTTTCTGGTCCTTGAACCCTCCAAGTTGACTAGTCTGAGAGTTTGAATGGTTCTCAGTCTTGAGCTCTGCGCCGTGAGTGTCGATAAACAGCTGCAGAGCTGTCTTGAAATCACTCTGTTCATCTCCCCAGGACACACCAGTCTCAAACAGGCCGCCGCATTCTCTGATGAAAGTGTCAATGTGCGCATACCACTTGGAACAAGCATAGTCTTGAAAGGAGAACCATCCGAGTTTGGCGTGCTCCCGTCGTTGGGCTGAGTCATAGTTCTTAGTAAAGGAGGGAAGCGACAGGTATCGAAGGCAGAGGCTGGTTAGCTGGCATTGGACCTTCCTCTCGTCAATGTGCCTGTTGCTGACAATATACCTATAGATTTCCAGGTAAGCCAAGAATAAGAAATGTATGAGCAAGGAACACTTACTTCCGCGCCGTCGTATGAATCAGCCGGATGTGATCCCCATCGAGGACATGCACAAGTGATCCAAGATATCTCCGCACATTGTCCCTAAGCATCAGATTATCAAAGTCGACCGTTGCCTCTTGAGCGTCAAACGACAGAATGGCTTGCATCTCATGCCACTTCAAGGGTCGCTTTGCGCAGACAAGCCATCCTAGAAGCAACTTTGACTTTTCCCACACGCGAGCACCTCCCCGCTGTGTCTTGATCCTGGTTTCCAGCTTGCCGAGGAGCATCTCGTACCTATAACCATTAGTTTTGTGTCACCATATTTGGGGGTATCATGCATTTTCCCCAGCTCCTCGGGCAGGATCTCATCTCTGACCTCCCTCAAGAGATCTCCTTTCGTGATATGCTGCGAAAGACTCTCAATGGCGAGGTGCGCGTAGAGAAACGAGTCTGCAGCAGCGAGTCAGCCATAGCCCTTGAGAATTCCCTTGTTGACAAACCTTCGCTCCGACGACAGATCAAGTTTTCGATCGACTTCTTGTCCTCGCCTGAGAGATTCAAGCCCGCGTTGTTTTCAGATCTATCAAACTCGGGAAGCTTCTTCTGCACAAAGACTCTGATGTCTTCGGCATTGTCGGTGGGCCTGAGAGGAATTATGGCATCCTCATCTGTCATGTATTTCTTGATCTCTGGCACGTCTCGGCTCATCAGCATGAGTCTCAGCTGCCCATGCTCGTTCGCATTGTCGCACATCTCAACCAACTTGGTGAAGAACTCGGCCGTCTGTCGAATCTCTGCAGGTTCACACTCATCCAGCCCGTCTATGAGTATGTATTGCCTGGGGTTGTACTGCACGATGGTTTCAATGAGTGACTTGGCCGTATCAGCATCGGAAAGAGAAGTGCATCCTCCTTGTGCCATCTTGTCATGACAAAGAGGGACAACGTAGTCATCCTGCTTGACCATTTGGAAAAGAATGCCCTTGAGGATTTCCAGATAAGTCCTATGCTCGTCATCTTCTTCCTGGCAGTAGAAGTAATACGTCTTGCTGTTTGGCGGGATCAATGGTGTCTCTTTTTTCCTGTACTCTTCCAACTCGTCGACGACAAGTGAGGTCAGGATAGTCTTGCCTATGCATATCTCAGTAAAAACTCTAAAGAGGAATAAAGGAGTCTTACCGAATCCCCTGTTACCGTGCAACCAAATCGCTGATTGCGACAGACTCCCTTCATTTCCACCCTCTTCTGTTAGCCACTCCGAAACACCCCTGTACCTTCTGAAAAGCCAGCGACCAGCGGTCTTGCAGATTCTCATGTCATGGAAATCCTTTTGTAGCTTCTCGATCTTGGTTGAGGACGCAATCCAGGCGATGGCATTGTTCTTCATCTCCCTCTTCCTCTTCTCCTCTCTCTCTTCGAAATCACTGCGGAGTTTGCTCAAGGCGACATAGTAGTGAGACATGTCTCTCAGGACTTGGTTAGAGTCCACTGGCTGGCTAAGATCAATACCCGAGTCTACACGCTCGCGGCGGCTATCAGGGTCTCGAAACGGTTTGCCATGCTCGTGGATTTTTGATGCGTGCAGCTTCAAAGATTCGGCGATGTAATTGAAGGTGGTCTTGAGGTCTTTCCATATGGGCTTGTGTAGCTTCTGCCAGACTATAAACAGCGCAATCAGAGGTGTGGCCTAGATGATGGTGGTTCATAGCTACTCACGTTTCCCGCCAAAGGTGAAGAAAAGCTTGTAAGCCAGGGAATGGAAGTGCAACACATCTTTATAAATGTTGACCAAATACTCCTGCGCCGCCGGAACCTTGAGGAAGAAGTTCGTGTACTCAGACACTCTGATAAGACTGACGCCAAGGAGCTCGTAGGTCCCGAGGATATTGTCAAATGCTTTCTCGGTCAAATGGATTCGCTGATGGGGATCTGGTTAGGTATAGAAAGTGGCAGTAAAGACTATCTCACACACCTTGAGAAGATATCGAAGTGGCCCCCAGACGTACGCCATGACTTGCTTGGCTTCTGGAAACTCGAGGTCAACAAGCGTATCCTCAAAGTCGGTCATGTTGTCTCTGAATAGTTTCAATCTATTCATGTTTATCAATTGCTTGGTTTCAGCTTGTTGCCATTGGATGGAGCCAAGCTCCTCTGACATGTCATCGAGTTTGGTCAAGGCAAATAGGTCTTGGTCTGTCTCTGTAAGTTGGCCCTTGAATGTTTCGGCCTCTTGAATGAGTTGGTCCATCTTGAAGACTTGGACATGGACATGAGCTCACGGGAGCCTCTTTGCAGATAGAAGCAAAGCCAAGTTGAAATCACAAAATGACAAGAGGAGAAGCAAAATATTGAGTTGACGGGAAAACGACCCCTCCGCCCGGTTGCTGAGGGCCGCATGAAGGCGCAGCTGAAATTACAGCCGGGGACGCCTTGCCAAGGAGAAATGCAGGGCTGCAGAGGCAAAGCATTTCTGCCTCGCTACAACCATACCATACGCAGTTGTGTAGAGTGGCGGAGCCTGATGTCCAAATTGGCGAACCATGTGCCGAGATCGTCCGTCCGCGAACCATTTGTGCAACTATACTGGTTGCCTCGCCGTGTCAGCTCGTCTCACACGCGCATGAATGCAGATTCTGATTTGTTGGTTGTGCGCCACAAGAAATTGCGGTGTGTTTGTAGGCGGCCTCATCACAGCCTGATTGTAAAATGGATTTTGGGGGTGTTACGATAGACCCATCATCTGATGACTGCGTCTAATGACTGACTTCTCTCCTTCTTCTATTCATGTGCTAGAATGACCCAGTTTGAGTTGACAAGAATCGACAACTGGTAATCATGTCCAACTTGAAGCGCCTGTTGAATCCCGTTGACGGAGACGATGATGTTTCAATCGACACAGCCTACAATGTCCCCTTCATTGACAGACCCAACTTCTACAGCAACAATTCAGCAAACACTGGGGCCGAGTACAATGGAGACTTGCCTCGAATCAGTGACTATCTCGGACCTGGGTTTATGAACCCAGCAAGGTGAAAGAGCATATATTGTCGACATTTCAGCCACTAACGAAACGAAGCGAGATCCCCATCATTCAAGAAAGCCAGCCCGCGGATATCTTTGGTCCGATCAATGTCGGCACAATCGACATAAACCATGACTTGCCAAATATAGGGCTACCACAGGAGTTTGACTACGACTTTGACGTCTCCTTCTTAGACGGCTCACCCAATAGCTTCTTGCCATCGCCAACCATCATCGATAGCACGGCTTCATCTCTTTCTCCACCAGACACGCAGTTTGGGGATTCTCTAACCCCATCGGCAGCAGGCGTCTCCAGCCAGTCGAGCGCTGCCTCGCCTCGGACAGATGCCTCACCCTCACAGGCGACCGATACTTCGCAGACCGAGGACGGCGATGCCAAAATCTGCTACGGCATGGTAGGTCCATATTAGAAAAAATCCATTTATAACAGTTTAACCCAAATTAACTCTGGTCAGCTGTACAATGTCGAGGTCAAGATGGGCGGCAACATGTCCACCGTAGACGAGAGACTCAAAGCATGTCGCGATCGATACCAGCGTTTCGCCCTCAAAGAACAAAAGGACCATCGAGAGCATGCTTTCCTTTGCTTCTCCGATGATCTTGCTTTTGGCCATCTCCGCTCTGGTATCGGAAAAGCCCTCTTGTCTCTCATGCTGGAACCGAATGTCGAGTTCGAACCGATAGGTGAAACAGCCAAGCTCCGAGAAATCATCGAGAGGGCTGGCAAACCTGGCGATGCAATCGTAAAGGTAAATATTGATGTTTACGGACCGCGGAGCTCGGCTGGTAAAGTTGGCAAGAGGCTCTCGGACGCCAAGTTGTGGCTGCAGCGGTCAGACACCAGTCAAATCATGAATCCGGGCATCGAGTACCATAACCCCCATTTCTTGAGCATCAAGATCAGAGGGAGCGAAGCCGAGGTCGTTCAGCATTCGCAACCTGTCGTAAACAATGCTGTTGCGAGAAAGCAGACGCGAGAAGAGCAGCTTAGGAAGATGATGGAAGAAGTGTACAAGACAGCGGGCAGTAGTCGTGATGTGGACAGGGCCAATGGCGGTGATCGAGTGACTCAGAATCTGCTTGAGTATTACTTCAATATCTACTGCATCCTGCATCGAATGCTAATATCATTTCAGGCACCAAGAGCAGGCTCTAGGTTTCATGCTGGAGAGAGAGTCAGGCCACATCAACGAAAAATATAGGTTGTGGAGGGAAATCGTTCACCCAGACGGATCTACTGAGTTAGTCTAACCCTTCAACATCTGTTCACGACTGACTCTTCTAGATACATACACAAGATCACGAGGAAGAAGAAATCCAAGAGGCCAGACGAAAAGGGCGGCGGCATCTTGGCCGACGAAATGGGAATGGGAAAGTCACTTTCCATTCTCGCCCTGGTTGTGAAGACTTTGGATCAAGGCCTACAGTGGGCCGAAGAGAAGAACGAAGAGAACAAGGACAGGAAGTCGGTCAACTCTCGCTCCACACTCGTTGTGGTTTCCGCGGCCTGTAAGTCCCATACTACCAGCTTGCCACTGGGTGATAGATTCTAACGCAAGCGATGTAGTGTTGATAGACAACTGGATCAACGAGATTAGGAAGTATGTAGGGGACATATCTATTGGGAGTTGCCGATGCTGACTTTACTAGACATCTCAAGGCGGGCCTTCGAGTGATCAAATATCACGGTAACGCTCGGAAGGACCTGAAGGACATTGATGACTCTGACATCGTCGTGACAACTTACCACACCCTCTCTGCCGAGTACCAGGTGAACAAGGGAAGGACCTCTCCTCTCCACCAGATTGGCTGGTATCGGGTCGTATTGGATGAAGGTGAGTTCCTCATACCATATCATGGTGATGAAGCTAACACGAGCAGCTCATATCATTCGACGTCCAACGACCACCTTCTACCGCGCCTGCAACTCTCTAGACGCCGGTTCGCGTTGGTGTCTCACGGGCACCCCTATCCAGAACAAGCTAGCCGACATTGGAACCCTCTTCAGCTTCATCAAAGCCGATTCCTTCAAAGAACCTGCCGTCTTTCGCAAATACATCGAAAACGCATACGAGCAGACGGCAGAAGAGCCCGAGCAGGTCAAGTACCGCCTCGTTGTACTTCTCCAGGCCCTTTGCCTGCGTCGCACACGGGAAGTCTTGAAACTTCCCAACACGAGGCAGAAAGTCCGACGTCTTGACTTTAGCCCAGAGGAGCGCGATCAGTATGAAAAGACCAAGAACATTCTGCTCCGCACCATCAAGAACCGTGTCGGTGAGATTGAGAACAGTTCCAAGTTTGGACTCTTCCAGATGAGACTGCAGCTGCGGATTCTCTGCAACCACGGTACCTACCAAAAGGCCTTTTCGTGGCACCGCCGAAGTCTCCAAGACGAAAAGGAGGCTCTGTTGGGATCATTTGGGAGGAATAGCGAGATATCCTGCGCTGGGTGTCAACAGCCCATGCCTCTCTTGGGATCAAACTGGGCAGAGAGCATGTTCGAGGACCAGTGTGCACACACGCTATGTTCAGAGTGCATAGATGAGTCGAGCTGGGCTGGCTCTGGGGTTCCTTCCGGACGATGCCCAGTGTGTGTGAGGTGGCCCGGCGGAAACACGAGAACAGAGCAAGACGTCGAAATGTCCGACGCTCCAGCCAAGAAGTCGTCGGTCGAGGATGATCACAGACATTACTTCAACACTAACGGCGTCTCAACCAAGATCAAGGCCATCATCAAGGATGTAAGAAAGGATCTCTGGACAAAAAAGAGGTAAATTTCTGCTATGAACCAAGCAAGATCAACTGTCTAACCAGAACAGCATCATCTTCTCCTGCTGGACACGAACTCTTCATCTCCTCTCTAGGCATCTAGAAGAAGCCAAGATCCCCTATCACCAGATTGATGGCGATTGCCCCATTCCCAAACGACAGGAGAAGCTAGACGCGTTTGCAAGCGACAACGACATCCCTGTTCTCATCATGACCACTGGCACTGGAGCATTTGGGTAGCACCCCAACACCTCGTTTTCCCATAATTGTACTGATCCGTTTTCTAGACTTAACCTGACTTGCGCCAATCGAATCTTCATCGCCGAGCTCCAATGGAACCCGAGTGTCGAGAACCAAGCAATTGCTCGAGCCATCCGACTCGGGCAGGAGAGTGAAGTTAGTGTCATGAGATATGTCATTAAAGACACGGTAGAAGTGGTTTGTAGCCATTAATTCCGGCCAAGATTCACATATTCTAACAGAGTGCAGGAAATGATGGCGCAACAGAGGTACAAGAAGAACCTTGCTGCTCTCGGCTTCGACGACTATGAAGAAGACTGGATGGACACTGAGATGAAAATGTCTAAGTAAGTATACGGTATAGTTTCGAAGCGAAATCCCAAGTGATGGTATAATATAAAGATATGACCCAGCATTCCAACCATCATCACGACCAACGTGAAGGCGCCCATAACATGGCAGCATTGGCACCACGAGAAGCAGACCAGGAAGCATCAAGTGCCAGAAGATACCAACAGAGGCTGAGCATTACGGCTTAGGCTCAAAACAGGAATGCTCTCTTCTCATGAGCCCCCATGGCTTTGTAGCTAAGAGTCTATTGGCCTCAGCCTGAATCAGGCTCTGTGTGGCGGGCAAAGAATGGCTGGAGCTAGACTCGTTTGGTTTGAAACACGCAGGTTGCCGCGTAGGAAACCACAAGGCAGTCTCCCAGGCTCATTGGCTTGAAAGTGAGGGAGGATGGGCATAAATCAGCTGGGCAACCCGCCCTCTTGGTCTACCTCCTTTCCTAGCAGCTTTCCCAAGAGCGACGATACCCACTAGTGGCATACTTCACTGCCTTGATATGCCCTCTTCATCAGCCCAAAAGGTGTTGGAGCACAGGAGGTCAGCTGCCCATCTCTTCTTTGTAATATCCTTCCTTGCAGGGGTCTCCCTCGCCCTGTCACTCGTGGTGTACTTTAGCCACAATCGCGAGGAGGCAGATGAGCTCGCGGCATGCATAATTGTAAGTTACCAGCACATCTATGTAGTATCTAGCCGTTCTGATACATGATTACCTCATCAAAGGGCGGGATTTCAGTTCCTGCTCTTTTTGTTTGTGCAGTTGTTCTCCTCTCGATCAAGCCAAGTAAAAGTGGCATGATGAGGGTCAAGATTATCAACCTTGTTGACGCTCTCTTTACAATATCATCGTAAGAAATCTCCTTCAGGATTTGAGATGACAGCTGAAGCTCTCCACAGTGGCGCATTTGCCATAACCTCCGGGATACAGGGCTTGGCTGGGACAGCGCCTGGGACAAGCTTGTTCCTGGAGGCAGCAAACACTTTCCTGTTTTCTATTAATTGGTATGTATACCTTTGTTCTTTTCATAAGTTATAATATGTTGCCTCTAATACTAAAAGAACAGTCTTTTCGCCATATATCTCATGACTGCCCTGAGACCCGTCGAAGAAGGCATCGCCGGATGCCTCAACCTAGCATCGCGCAACAGCAACAATCCCGAACATGCGCAAGGGAGTACGATGACGAGACAGAATGCCAGGGAACAACTGATGACACCGGCCATGTCTCCCCGAGGAGTAATGTTGGCACCTCCAAGCTTGCTTGCCCAGAGAGCATCCGAAAGAAGACATTGAAGCGCCGCCGGGGAAACTTCAACTATCGGTTTGAACAAACCGATGCTAAGCTATGTTTGAGTTCGAGCCTTTGTTTTAACCCTTTATCTTCTTGACACATCAATATTCCCACAAGGATAATGTTGATTCTCGCCCTCAGCTACCAATTCACCAGGCCTACCCAGTGATAGGTACATACAAGGCTAGACATATCTCGAAACGTTCCCACTCCTCATAACATCTCATTGTTACTATTTAGAGCTCCATTCTTTGTGTTAGCTGCGGCTCTGTATGCGTTGTACTGAGAAATCTCTTGTCAGTGCAGCCATGCCCGCCAATGACGGAATCGGACCACATATATCATCCTGCCGATAAGAACAACGTGTACATCGTGGGCCCCGACGTGAAACATTCCACATATTTGTGGCTGTGCTTTCGAATAACCAACATCCTCGCTTAAACTTTTACTGCCACTTTGAGCTGTCGTGGTGGCTTCATCGTGGCGCCATGAATGTGTTGGCCGACGCAGTCTAGTCCCCAGAGGCTGGGAAGGATGGGATGGATGAGGCTGAACTGTGAAGGAGTATATACGTGCGTTTTTGAAAACATACAGGAAGTTCAGAGTCTCCGGAAAAGTAAAAATAGTTGGTGAAAAGATATAAAACGACACATCCTCGCTCCAGACATGTCGCTACCATAATCACCACTATCATTCGGTTTAGCCACAACAGGCAACCATACTCTCCCATTCATCCTATTTCTCACTAAGCTTTCCTCATCCAGTTACCTAACATTGAGACACCATGAAGGCCAGCTTTGTCATCTCACTCTTCTCCGCCACCATGGCCTTTGCCTCAGTAAGTTGGTTCTCCACTATGCCATTATAGGAAATTTGAGTCTGACAATGACCAGGCCATTCCCGAGACCGTCAAGGTTCTGCCTGCCCCAATTGAGGGCTACGACATAGTGCCTCTCAAATGGACCGGCAAGCTTGACAATCGAGGAGAGGACGTGACGCTTGAGGGTACCGTTGAGGTATAGACACTCCAATCTACCAAAGGAGGGTGACACAGGAGCTAAACAATCTCCAGGAGATCACATCCAAGGTTAAGAAAACCAACCCTGATTTTGGGCTTGAGCTTAGGCCGGAGAAGCGAGCTGAGGTAAGTTGGCTTCAACTTATTTCAACTCAATGATATACTAACTCGTGGATGCGATAGTTTGGAAAAGTGAACTGTGGTTGGGGCGGCAGCGGAAAGGCAAGCGGCCTTGCCATCGGTGACGGCATCAAGTACCTTAATGGCTTCGGTGACGGATACTGCGGCCTAGACGACGGTCCATACAAGTGTGCCCGCATCAGCTGCTCTTACAACTCAGCCATCTGGCTCTGCAACGACAACGATACACCTCTCCGCGTTCGCTGCAGGGACCTTGAGCCATTCATCAGAAAGATTGTGGATGATTGCTACACTTGGGGCTTTGGAGAGCCCATGGTTCAAGGTATGTTGGATTTGGCTAGATGATGGACGGCACGGCTAACAAACGAGCCAGGTCAGATTTTTACCAACGAGAACTGGAACGTCATTTTGGGCAAGGATAAGTGCTAAATGTGCCCTCCTCTTCAACCGTAGGACATGTGAGTTTGGCATCTGCGAAGAGAGACCGACGATCGGATGAAACAAGCGGCGAAAGTTGTGGAATGGGATGGATGATTGTGAGGGTTGAGACAAAAGAACATCAATTGCCATTGTTATCATCAACGGCGACTCCAAAAAGAGGCCATCAGCCACAATAGCAAAATCACAGCTATCAATACATGACAGTGGATCAGCCTTACAGTTCATCCAGGTATATATAGCTACGATCAGGTGCACTGTCTGGACTAACGATGAGAGAGACAAGATGGCCATTTTATGACCAACTTACGTAACTGGACACTCATATAGAGCTCCTAATTATTCCACCGGTCACCCACTAATGGTGATTCTGATATCGGACCAGAGGCCCGAAACTCGTGTCAGCTTGCGCAAGCTGCATCTACGTTCCCTCCCCCAAATTCGCTTGCCAATGTCATAATCCCTCCATTTGCTCGGTTCGGCGCAGGATCCAAGCTTCCGGATGGCATCTTCTGGGGTTATCTCGTTCGTGTTGACGATCCATGGCTCCAGGAACGTGTTCATGGTGCCGATGGCCGTTTGCGGCAAGACGTCGACCCCAACAACAACACAACGATCGCCTATGGGTTTGCGCATCCCCCGGTTGCTTCGAGCCGTGATCGATATAACCAAAGCTCCCAAAACCTTTGACTTCCGCATTTCCCGGGGAGTCCAGAAGAATTCGGAATCCCGCTCAAGACGAAACCGCGCAACCCAAGTCGGGCTTTCGGAATCCGAATCTTGACGGAACTCTGGAGAAGAACCTACTATATCGGCCCAGAAACTCTCCAATGGTCCCTCAAGTATCTTGTGCCGGGTGAAAGAGAAGCCCACGCCAGAATATGACGGCTCGTTCGACAAGTCGAAGTGCGCACGCACGTAGAAGGACCTCGGCCCAGAGTCAAGGGAGACCCTTAACAAATCGTCCGGGCTCCCCAGCAAGTCATGGTTCCAGACTTTTGTAGTGTCCCCCCTTCTATCGATCCAGATGAGCTTGTCGGAGAGCACGCGGCAAAACTCGGTGGCGTCTTGGTCCAGCTGCTGGATAAGAATACCGCCCACCACGTCGCCTGATTCGGCGAGCACGGCAAGGTGGAGCGTCCCGGTGGGATCAGTTGGAACTGGCATGATTGTCCACCGAACGCTGGTGCCTTTGTTGGTGATAGCAATGGCCGTATCCTGCAGGGGTACGATGCCCGAGTCGTTCTTGCGAAATAGTTCATCAAATCCATGGAATCCGTCAGATCTGGGCGAGGTGAACCATGAAGGGTCCTCGGCGAGGAGACCTCGAAACTCCAAATCAGGGCCCTGGTCCTCTTCCCGCGGCACTGTCCACAAGAAGAGGAACAGGTCTGTCGACTTTCTAATAATCTCTTCCTGCAGTCTTTGAAATGTCTGCTTCTTCCCCTCGCCATACAAGAGGGGTATGTTCACATCGAATATCCCGAGCAGGCAGTATGCCATATCCTCAGGTCGTATTGTCGTCCTGGTCGATGCCCATTGCATTCTCTGGTAGGTCGAAATACCCAAGAGGCCCTTCCCATGTAATGCTCTGGCAGGGGTTGCAGTGGCAAGCTCAATAGCTTCAACCACCACGTCCCTTGAGCCAAGATAGACCCACTTCTGGTTGTAAAAGTGAACAGTCTGGGGAGCAATCAGCTCTTGTAGTGTCCAGCCGCGTGTGAACCATTGCGAGGCTGTCATCTCGTGTGCGACTGTTGGGTCCTGGCGGGGAGTACCTGAGTCGATGGGAACGCTTATAACCACGTCACTCAGGAAGGCGTAGCAAACCTTGGCATCTTGATACCACTTGAACATGGAGTTGATGGCCTCGGAAAGTTCTGCACTGCTGGATTTATCGATGCAGCATGTATCGATCCATATGTACTCGAAACCTTGGCTGGATGCCAGTGTGCAGCTCGCCTGAATTTTTTCATACCCCTTCATTTGTTTGGGAAGCCCATGCTCAAGGTCGCGAAGCGTAACCTCTTCTTCCTCCCATCTGTGCGAGAGGATGGCGTATGGCGGGGGAACGCCAATAAACTCGACGACGTCTATCTTCGTTGTATGAAGGAGCCTCATATTTTCGAATGAAATTGTGGAACTTGGTCTGAGGATCTAGAAGATGGCTAGAATAATCTCGCAAGTCCTGGTCGCCGCACTGCATATATGAGAATAAATCCCACATGGATCTGACCTATCAGGCTGCGACAGATGAGCCAGAATATACATTTATACAAGCTAATCGATAATAAAGCTTATCCGGCCTTATTGCAAGCATGCCTTGTATTATAAGTAATAGTTAGATAATTATTATAATCGCCAAGACCATAATCGGACATAATGCATAAGCTCTGAATATCATGGAATCACTTTTAGATCGTAGGTTAAAGAGCTCAGTGAGATGTTTCTTACGGCGAGATACCACTAACGCTGATCTTCGGGGGTGCTGCTCTAATTAGGCTTCCTCCCATACACAACAACGCTACCACGTGGCTAGATGAGGACGAAATGAAGCATTCGTAAACTTACACAGGGAGATAGACGTGAATACGAAGATCCCGAAGCTGTTTCCGAACCTCGGCGCAAAAGACCATCGTCTCCTCCTTGCTCCATCTCGACGCCCTCATGGAAAGAGCCAGCGTCAGGCCTTCGAGGCCACCGTCTAGGTTGGCTAATTTCGCTCAGTCCTTGTAGTGGGGGCCCTTGGGCCAGGCGCTCAGTGACCACTTGTAATGGCGCTCCACGATGTCGACGAACCCGGCCTTTTGCATCATGTTTTTATACTTGAGTGGGACACTGATAGGACGACCGAGGAGGTTACTAGTCTCGCAAAATTAGTTGCCGAGTCTGCATAGCTCTGAATCTGGAGTGAGTGTGCCATCATCGCTTGTGTAGGGGAGGACTATGTGCTGCCTGGTTCAAGAGCGCTATGCGGCTGGTTAGAGACTTAACACTAGCGATAATCCTCCTCAGGACTTACTTGTATGTTTCTTAAATGTAGGTGTCATAGTCCTGAAAGCTGCCTGCCATGAAACGACTAAAGACAAAGCCAAATGGTTTGGTCCAGGTCCAATCCTTCTCGAGGTCATCTATCTCAAAGGAGCAGTTGACGGGGACGCTCAAGTAGAGATATTAGTGCGTAGATCTTGCCTTCTTCCATTGCCAGACGCAAGGGGCCAGGGATGTAGTCCCAACTCACCCTGCACTCCCAGACACCTGTTCAGCCAATTCATCTATATTCTTCAAGTAATATCTCTTTAACTCTACTAAACCAACACAGTGTTTAAAAACCAGCCAGCGCCCTTATTCATACCATGCAAAAGCTATCTCCCTCAAGTGCCTTCCTCAGCCTAGTAGATGCTTAGTCATCGTCTTTAAGCTTCGCGCCGCGTCTCACAAACAGAAGGAGCCCCTGGCTCAACTCAATCTTCCATCTTCCTCTGCTTCACATCCATCGACTTTTGGCTACAATCCAGCAGCTTCTCTCAAAAGCCGCATACTCCCACTGATCAGGGTATCAAACGCCCAACGTAGGTACATATACCCTCCCACAAGCATTGATCGGCACAGGGGGGGGG